>AYEL01015535.1:0-79324 GCA_000484575.1 Olivierus martensii | reverse complement strand
CTGTGTACATTGTGCTTTACAGAGAACTCAAAATAGAGGATCAGAACATCAAATGGACATGTTTTCTATATAGTACTGTACATATGCAATACATATTCTATACTGTAAAATATATAGTTTTTGGAAATATTAAGTTTGGCTGCTAAATATATTAAATTTAATTAATTATTATTATATTTAATAAATACAGTACATTTGTACTAAGTCTGACCATTGTAGTTCATTATTTAATAAATGTTTGTTCCAAATGATTGTTTCCTTTTTTTGTTTTGCTAAACGGAACTTACTTTCTGGATTACCCTTGTATATATGATTAGAAGAAAATTTGAATTTAATTTGTTCAGAAATATAACAAATTTTTTTGTAATCATATAAATTAGAGGAGAATTAAAAATCCATTAGTCTTTATTTTAACTTAGTTCTTATAATACTGCTTTTCCCATCATGCAATATTTTTATACATTAATCAACCCTTCTATCCTGTCAGATTACAAAAAAATTTTTATGATTATAATATAATTAAAATAATTATGTAGGCCATTTGTTAACGCTTCTTGTTTTTAAAATATTCATGATCATTGAAATATCTCTCTTCTTTGGAGACTTTCCATGTCCTAAATTCGAATTACTCTCTATTATAAACCAAAAACAAACCAAACTAAGAAAACATCACTTACTATAACTCTTCCGTCACCGTATTACTATTGGATAAGTACTGGCCTCATTGGTTGAAAACGAAGAGAAAAACTATACAGACTATAATTAAACATGATTTATGGGTAGTGGATTAACTCTGATTAATCCTCAACCTGGATAATTGGAAGTATACTATATATCGGATGGCCAACAGGTCGATCGCGGGACGATTTGTAGTCGATCTTCGTAAGTTATCGGACAACTCTCTTACTTCATAATGCCTTCTCTAGAGATGTAAAACCAAAATTTTGCTTTCTTGCTGAGTATGGCCCAAAACAATATCCTGTAGCAGCAGAGCATTTAGACAAAATTCTAAATTTGCTGACGATGCCAACATGGCACCTATGAATTAACAGTTGTGAGAGTTGAAGTGAAGTATTGTGTTTGAGATTTATGAGCAAAATAAAAGGAAAACACCGTCACTACTGCCGGATATCTCGTTTTTGGGATATGTGGTTTTGGACTCCTATCTCTACTCTCATCATCAAACGAAGAATTTCAAAGGTAGATCGTGAACTCATTGTTAACATATAAAGTCAATCTTAATGACAAACAAGTTGGCCACCCCTGCTATATATAATCATATAAGTAAATAAAACTCAGCACTAAATAGCAAGTATAAATTTTTTAATATGGTATAACGTTTTCGAGCCATATTAGGCTCCTCTTCAGTACCATACATTAAGCAAATACAGTTTAAACAGAACATTATTATACTAAATTAAAGTAGTTTTCTTTAATTTAGTATAATATATTCTCCATAAAATTTCCAATGTTAGAAATCAAACTCTTTTTCATTGTTTCAATAAGTTGTGTTAAAATCAATTTTTTCTTTACTGAAATCATTCAGTGATGTGAATCAAAATTTATTTAAGTTGTGTTAAAATCAATTTTTTCTTTACTGAAATCATTCAGTGATGTGAATCAAAATTGAAAAATTTGAAATTTATTTAATTTTTTGATCAATTCATGATCTGAATAATCAGGAGTTTGCTGCACTGTAAAGTGCAGTAAACTCCTCATTATTATGTGATAATTATTATAAATTGATCATTTATGTGATAGACCATTTAAAAATTTTAAATTTTTAAATGGTCTATACAGAATATTACGAATTGCAGAGAATATATTTATAAAATTATGATTGGGTTTGCCCATGATTTTCTCATTTAATACTTAGGGGTCCAAATCATAAGTCTGGCACTGTTAGTACCAGTAATACTTAACTATATATACTTTCTAAGAATAATTCTATATTGCAATACCACAGTTTCGTTTATTCTTTTAACATATAGAAGACAATAATGGTCCTTAAATTTCAAGAGAAGAAGAAAAACATTTCAAAGTAATTTTAAATATTATATCACACTTTAAGGTTAATTTATCTTATATTGTTTAGAAATAAGATTATTGTTCTATTATATAATGTTCCGTTAAAGATGATATTTAAGTAAATATATGGTACCGATGAGGGACCAGACATAGGTCCGAAAACGTTATACATAATAAACTTCTTTTTACTTGCTGTTAGAGCTGTTTTGACTTATCTTTAGTATTAAGCAAGTAGTTTTCTCCATATTGTTATGAACTTACTCTGAGCTGGCAATGGAAAGACAAGATAGGAAAATGTTTCTTAAGATTAGTAGGAAGTTGATATGTGCGGATGAGGTAATCATGTTTCTCCAGGAATGTAGATTAAGATTATTATAATCTTAAATGTAAAAAATAACAGATTTTTCTAATATTTAGTATAGTTAGAACCTCAACAACTCAATCAAGAAAATCTAAATTAAGTTCTTGAAAGAAAATATTAATATGACAAATGTTAGCTATGGAACTTTGTGGATTAAACAAATTTTAGTCATTTTTTCGGAATGCTGAAGAAATTGTTGAGAGAGAGAACAGAAACTGGATGAAGGTAGTATAGGCAATGGTTAGGACCAGGTGTAGAGGATGGAGAGCCCAGTGGAAAGATAGGGGAGATATTTTGTGGATGAAAATATTAAGTTTATATATTTTATTTAGAAAGTGCATTACCTGTTATCTCTATTCTCTTACATCAAAAGAAAATCTGACAACTGTTATCGTTGTGAAAAATAATGAAGCGTCTTTTCATTTGATAATTTAAAAATTTGATTTAATTTTGGATTAATTAATGATATTTGAAGCACTTATTTAATTTATATTTTAATTATAAATTTAAATAAGTAGGCCAATTATTTTACCAACCAAAAAATAAAATTAAAAAAAATTAATCAAATTTGTTACATTGTATTAAACTATCCAATTGCATATGTGTACTTAATTTAAAAATATTATAAAGTTAAATTTTTAAAATCAAGATTTTTCTGTAAAATGACATAAAAATAAATACATAAAATGAAATTTTTCAAAAATTTTAGTATTCACTGTCACATGATCTGTACTTTGGAAATGATGTATGCAGATCATTTGATTTACAAGATGCATACTAAATTATTGATGGGCATATTGCATAGAACTTTTAATTTAAAATAATTATAAAAGGCAAAGTCAAAAACAACCCAAAAATCTATTCGATGTAAAAAACAAAAAATATCAATTCGAAAATTTAAAAATTCTTTTTTTATTCATATGAATAGCAAAATGAAAAGTAATTAATTACACATAATATAGTGCCCCGATTTTGAAACTTTTCGGGGACCGGCCCGAAAAGTCGAACGAGCGGGGAAACACACGAAGAAGGAAGCTCTGATGACGTCATAATAAAAAAGTTATATAATTAAAACGTAGGAAGATGCAAAATTTACATTGCATGTATAGGAAAATGCTCGGACTTCCGAAAATAGACGTTTAAAGCGTTACGCGTAATAGACGTGTAAAGCGTAAAGTCGTACGATACGGGAACGCACGAGCGGAATTTCACTGTATAAAGATTGTTTACGGTTTTTAAATACAAATTATGACAAATAATAATTATCTATTAATTATAAATCCTAAAAGTAGAAATTTCTGTAAATAAATTTAACATATTACATGTTAACGCTTTAGTGTGGCATCTTTGGGTCTTGACCAGTGCTAATCTACAGAAATTGCAGGATCACAGAATTTATTCCTTAATTAAGAACCTTATAAAAAATATACCTAATTGCAGGGCTTGTAATGGTTTATAAAAATTTAAATTATATTATTCTGTGATTAAATTCATAAGCTTTTCTAGTTAGGATCTTAGAGAAATTTGAATATGAAATTCCAGCCATTTTTAAAAATATTGAGAGTTTAAAATTATAGTCTAATGACTATTTTTTTTCTTTTTGATTTGTAAATCAATTTTTAAAATATTGATTATTTAAAATAACTTTTTAATGGAGAATTAAATTTTTTAATTTTAATAAAATTAGAAAATTTATTTTCTCTGAAATAAATACAAGAAAATTAGAATTTTTTAAATTTAATTTCTTGTTGTGAAGTAAAGCTTTAGTATATACAGTCAAACCCTGATAAGATGCCACCATCCGTTCGGCGAGATTTTGGTGGCTAATCGGGGTTGGCAGTTTATTGAAAACACACGTAATATAGAAATGAAAATAAACTCAGAGTTTATTAAATTTAATAAAATAGTACAAATGTACTGTATTTATTAAATATAATAATAATTAATTAAATTTAATATATTTAGCAGCCAAACTTAATATTTCCAAAAACTATATATTTTACAGTATAGAATATGTATTGCATATGTACAGTACTATATAGAAAACATGTCCATTTGATGTTCTGATCCTCTGAGTTTGAGTTCTCTGTAAAGCACAATGTACACAGCTTACTGTACAGTATCTTTATTTACTTGGTATGCAATAAACAATGGAAATGATCTGGTTATTACATATTTTGAGTTCTCTGTAAAGCACAATGTACACAGCTTACTGTACAGTATCTTTATTTACTCAGTGTGCAATAAACGATGGAAATGATCTGGTTCTTATAATCTTAAATTTTCTACAACCTATGTATGAATCAGGCTTAAAGAGACACATGATTAACCGTTAACTCCATCGCTCCCACCCGCTGGTTACAAATGAATCCAGAGCACTTTTAATACTGTATATAGAGAGAATGTAAGTCACCTTACATGCCTCTGGCAGATTAATGAGGACAAATACAATACCAAAACGAATATTTGTTCAGACATTTTTATTGGTGGATGGCGTCTTATTGGAGTTTGCCTATTCTATTAACATAGGGAAGATCTGTTCCGATGAGTTTGGCGGCTTATTGAGGGGTGTCTTACGCGCGCGCGCGTGTGTGTGTGTGTGTACACTAAAGCTTTATATATTTATTTTACTAAGAACAAAAATATGTCAATGATCTTTATTTTAAAATGTAAACAATTCTGTACTATTATTATTATTATTATAGTGTGTGTGCGTGTGTGTGTGTGCGTGTGTGTGTGTGCGTGTGTGTGTGTGCGTGTGTGCGTGTGCGTGTGCGCGTGTGCGTGTGCGTGCGCGTGTGCGTGCGCGTGTGCGTGTGTACACTAAAGCTTTATGTATTTATTTTTATTTTACTAAGAACAAAAATAAGTCAATGATCTTTATTTTAAAATGTAAACAATTCTGTATTATTATTATTAAAAATTTAAATAGGAATATTATGACAAATTAATTTTGTGATTTGTCTTTTTTTTTTTTGTATTCAAGGTTCAAATATTCAATATGTCAGATAAAATATAATATATATTCAAAATTTCCTCCAACTTCTCAGATCTTTCTATCTTCAGAACTGTCTGGCCAAAAATCTTTCATACTTCCTTTTCAAAATATAATATATATTCAAAATTTCCTCCAACTTCTCAGATCTTTCTATCTTCAGAACTATCTAGCCAAAAATCTTTCATACTTCCTTGAAAAGGAAGTATGAAAAATGCAAGACTTCAACTAGTCTACATAATGAAACTTGTATGCTATTGAACAATTTATCATTTGAAATTTCTTAAGTGACATATTTATTATGGAATCATTCATATTATTTTGAATTTAATTGTCATTTCTAATGCTTATACTAAAAATATTTTGTTTGCAACAATAAAACAATAACTTTATATTTTGTTTTTACCTCGCTAATTTTTATTGCTATGCAAGATTTATAATGACATAACATTATTATAGAAACTCTGATAATTACATATAGCATTTAACTATCAAGCTAATATTCACAATTATATTTCTACTATAAATTTTGAATTCTATTAAACAAAGACTTCAATTCTTAATTATTTGTGCTTATAATAAAAGAAATAATAATAAATGATCTAGAAAAATGAAACTATTGCTATGCAAGATTTATAATGACATAACATTATTATAGAAACTCTGATAATTACATACAGCACTTAACTATCAAGCTAATATTCACATAATTATATTTCTACTATAAATTTTGAATTCTATTAAACAAAAACTTCAATTCTTAATTATTTGTGCTTATAATAAAAGAAATAATAATAATAAATGATCTAGAAAAATGAAACATAAATAGTTTTCAAAACAGAAGTAAAATTTATTAAATCAGTGTACACATAACATTTCCATCTTTCACAATCATCATCAACTTGTCATTTTGTACTAACAGATTAAAGATGACAGACTTGTGGCAACAGTTTTGATTTTTCACTATCTAGTGATTAATAAATTTTATTTCTGTCTTGAGAGCTGTTTAAGAGTAGTTTTTTAATGATTCTGACAGAAATGATGCTCAAAATTAATATTTTAAATTTATAAAAAAAATATTAAGTACAAAATTTAATCTAAAAAATTTAGGTAATTAAAAATCTTTTATATTAAATTTATGTTAATCTAAAATGATATAATGAGCATTTTTATAAATTTGTTCTCTTTTACTACTTATTGAGAAGTAAAAATTCTAAATATTTTTTAGGATTACGAACTGAAGAGCAAAAGAAAAATATCAGTTGTTATTTCTAAATTGTGTACGTATTTTCTTTATCTTAAATATTTATAGACCAAGTTTTAATGAAACTATTAATTCTCTATTCATAATATTAATTTCGACACCAAAAATCATTTGTAAGATGATTAATATTTGTTAAAAAATTTTTAGTATAAATGCTATGATTTTATTAAAAGTTTGGAAATATATAAAACAAAAAAATTTTTTAGAACATTTTTTATTTAGATCTAATTTTTTTAATGACAATATTACAATTTACATTTATGCATAGGTTAAGATTGGAACTTTACACAGTGAACAGTGCTTAGTTTCAATCTGTGCAAAAATTTTTAACAAATCCTATTAAATAAATTATGTGCTGAATTTCAAAATAAAATTTGTCTCCTGCAAAATTGTTTTTAATTTAATAAATACATATTTAAGAACTTGCATATTTAAGTTTCTGAGCACTTTTTTAATTTTATTAAAGCAAAAAATTAGGAGTAATTTTGATATTCTGTTGTTATAAGTAATATTTATATGTGTGTGTGTGATATGATATCTACTCAAGTCTAATGAGAGTAGAGGAATGTAATTTAATTATTACATTTTTACATATAAATAAATACAGTGAAATCTCATTCTCTTTCCTTTATCCAAATAATGTGTATAAAATTTGCCAATCTTCTCCGAAATTTTGTACAAAATTTTTGCAAAGTTCCCCTGCATCATATTAACAAGATTTCATTGTAGTGCTTTAGCACCTATCCAAGTAATTTTTTTTTTATAAATTTTTTTTTTTCACAAATAATCACAAATAGCCCTGTCATAGTTTAACAATGCAATATATACAATACTTTGTTGTATTTGTGCCCGTATTTATTATCTTTATATAATAAAACCAATCAAAATCATTTTACAGAGTACAAAGCTGTAACTGATTTCATATTTAGTAAATATATTTACAACAAGAAATGTTTTTTTTTTTTTTACTAAATTCTACTAAAATTTTTTCTTGCCTTTGAAACAGAATTGCTCTGGAGAGTTTTATTAAAAGATACCGAATCAAATTATCATTGACCGTGCGGATCTGCTGCAGAATTAGGTATTAGAGATGGGGATCGACGTAGATCTTCATATGTCACTCCATTTTCGTGTTTTTTGCCAACTAAATAATAAGTCATGAGTTTTCCTTTGCCTTTAACAGTAACAAGACCACGTTGTTCAAAAACATAACCAAATTCTTCGAGTATATGGGACGTTTCTTCGACAACCTAAAAGCAAAATATTTTTAACTTTCAATATTAGTAATATATCTATATTATATTTTATTTACCTGAATACATCCAGCCTTTCCTGTGCTTTCCATACGACTAGCCACATTGACCGTGTTTCCCCACATATCGTAATGAGGTTTTCTTGCTCCAATTACTCCTGCAGTTATTGGGCCTTGATTAATTCCTGATGAATAAATAATTAAATAAATAAAGTATTTTAATTAAAAATTCATTTCTATATAGTAAAATATCTGAATTTTTTATCATTAAATAAACCTCAAACTTATAAATTTTGTATTAAAATTTATTTATTAGTAATTTATTCCTTAAAATAATTTTCAATGCTAAACTATTAAATACTTAATAATTTTTATATCATATCATATTTAAACATTTCAATAAATTATGAGTTAAAAATAAAATTTAATTTTTATAAAACAGTTCATGTCTTAAGCTGGTCTTTAGAATTAGATTGAATGAGTTTTTAATAAAACTGTTAACAGAATATTTAATATTACCATTAATAAAAGAAACGAAATTTTCAACAATACATCAGTAAGCTTTATAATAATGATCAGTTTTAATATTTTTATATAGAAATTAATGCAATATTTCTCATGTAAATAAAGGAAGATGCATGCATTAAACAAAAATAAATCTTTCATGTAAAATCAGTTTAAAAAATAATACAGTCGATTCTCGGTATTCACGGATTCTCTATTCGTGAAAGTTTATTTGTAACCACAAAATTTTGATTTTCACAGCACTTTAACACTTATTTGCAGATTCTCACTGAGCGGCGAAAATACTGTTATAAATGTTACTCTTACTCGTAATTCTCTGTGTTGTTCTGCCTGAAAAGTCTATCCTTGCTCACTCCACAGATCACAGATAGGCCAAAAGCCAGTTCTTATCATCTGCAGGTCCCACAGAATAATATGACCCTATGCTTAAATGCAGCCTCAAATTTAGGCACTCAATTTCCTGCACATTTATTCCTTATGCTGAGATTTTTAAAAATCTGAGGCAAAAAGTGACGCAGACAAGGCTGACACAGTTTTTCAATGCAGTTCAGAAATACAATGTGTCAGCTGCCATATCAAACAATTATCCATCAAAAATAAGATTTTTATTCTAGAATCTGCCATATTTAATCCCTTGAATCTTTAATGGAAATTTTAATGATCTGAATTAATTTTCAATTGATTTGATCTTTAACGGAAATTTAATGATTTCTGAATATGAATCATTATATTTCCATTAAAGATTCAAGGGATTAAAAATGGCAGATTAATTAGGATTATTTGGATTAAATTCCCTTGAGGTTTGTTTAGTATAAAAAGTATAAGATTTTAATTTACTACATAGTTAGTGTTTAAAAAATTAAATTAAGATTACTGTAATTATAATACTGTATATAGTACTGTACACTGCATATATTGTAATTATTTGTAAGTACTGTAATACACATTGAATAAGGTGTCTTTAAATAGAAAAACAAAGATAAAGCAAGAATGAAAGGGTTGAGAAGAAACATTCGGAGGAACCTAACTGTATATTTCACATAGGCACAATGGTTTAGTATTCGCAAAGAATTTACAGAATGTAACTACTGCAAATAAAGAGAATCGACTGTAATTCAGAAATTAACATGAAAATGCATTTTAATTGTAGAAAACAGGCATAAATATATTTCAAAATAAATTTTTGGTAAGTTAATTTAGTAATCACAGATATATTCCAAATTATTTAAAAATTATGTCAAAGTATGATTATTTGCAAAACAAAGTATGTTTTCGGAATGTACATAGTGATGTAGTTAGTGGAATGTAATGGTAGTTATGCATCTCCCACTTTGATTAATGTTTTAGTGTTAAAATTGCAGAATTCAAATTCAGTTAAGAATAAACATTCATTTATAATCAGTTTTAATAATTTCTAATCATGTATATTATAATAAAAATTTTTATTTATGTGAATAAACAACGTAAAATTTTTCATCTCCAAATAAATTCCTGGATGTGACGTTGCACCTAATCTTCAAATATTTTATAAAAGAAAAAAAGTGAATTTAAAATAACTCAAATTAAAAATAGTTAAAATATATAATCTTTAATAATTCCAAATTTTAATTACAGCTGCTTTAAGCATCTATTAGTTTTATCAAATATCAATAATAATTCATACATAAACAGCAATTAAGGATACAAAAGATGTTTTATTAATGAAAATATTTTCAGAATGACACAGCCTCTTCAACCACTTTTATTCACTCTGAATAGATTTGTTCAGAGATGAACTGTCTCACCATAAACATTTCCATTAATAACAGATTTTTGTACTATTAAAATGTATTTCTGTGCAAAATAAAGTACGAATAAAAATGCAATAAAATGATGATGCTAAATAAACGAGCTTTTAATGATGTGAAATATTACATCATTAAAAACTCATTTATTGCATTTTTATTTGTACTTATTCAATCACAATAGAACTGCCAAACCAATTTTGTTCTAGTAAAAGTGAAAAAAAAAAACAATAATATGAATACAATTGATTGGTTAGAAATAAATTATAGTTTAAAAATAAAAATACAGGTATGCACTACTTAGCATCCTAGATAAGTTTTATCTGATAGAATGTTATGCAAATTTCACTTTATACCCCAAACAACATATGTAAACAAATCTATATTGTATACAGATAGTCCTGGATTTACGATGAGGTTCCGTTTCAATGTCTCTGTCATAAGTCGATTCTGATGCAAGTCGAGGACTTTTTTTAATTCTTGATTTGTTTGATTTCTGATTTAATATTTTTATAAATTAAGTTTCTTTTTTAATTTAAAACAGTTAAATGAAGCTTTCTTCGCCTTCCTTTTTACATTCATCAGTAGTAATTTACAATCTTTACTGAATTTTCATTAGTAGTATTATTTCTCTTACTGGACATGACAGAGTTACAACAAGATACAGTAATAAGACTTTGCTTATTGACTAATGGCAATGCCACAATGCATATACAAAAGCAATATGATATATGTATCAGACCTGGGCAAATTTTATTTGAAATAACAAATAACAAATAATTTTTCAAATAATTGAATATTGCCATATAAAAGATAATGTTATTTGAAGATAATCTGTCTTTCAAATAATTTATTTGAAATAATTTCCAAGATAAATTATCTGTCAAATAATTTATTTGCAAATAAAAAATTATTTAAATAAATACGTTATTTGAAATAAAAATTCAAATACTTTTCCAAATAAAATTTCAAATAATTCAATATCATCTTTATGAAATAGTCTATTGGTGTGGACTGTGCAATATCTTATCCCCATAACTGCAGCATATTATAATGAGAACACTGTACAGTGCAGATGTACAATGATAATATTCACTTTTCATTTTGCAATTGTGCAGCATTAGCATACATTATAAGCCTATTGTACGCATTTTGTACATTGTATAACTTTTGCACAATTATACACGGAATGCGCACATTTTATACAATTCTAAATCTGT
This sequence comes from Olivierus martensii, assembly GCA_000484575.1. Taxonomy (NCBI): domain Eukaryota; kingdom Metazoa; phylum Arthropoda; class Arachnida; order Scorpiones; family Buthidae; genus Olivierus; species Olivierus martensii. Next base: position 67,895 of record AYEL01015535.1, on the reverse strand, counting down.
ACCTGTGTTGTACATATTTTGTTAAATTGTATGCAATTCATGTATTTTTTGTACGAATGCATCAACTGGGATATATATATTGTACATTTTGTACAATTGTACACCTAGTGCATACATTTTGTATAATTATACACAATTGTACACCTAGTGCGTACATTTTGTACAAGTGTACACTTGTTGTGTAAATTTTGTATAAATGTACACTCAGTGTGTACATTTTGTACAAATTTGCACCTGTTGCATAAATTTTGTACAAATGTACATTTGTACATCTATTGAGCACATTTTGTACAATTGTACACTTATTGCGCATATTTTTTACAATTGCACATGTATTGCGCACATTTTGTACAAGTGTACATTTGTACGTCTATTGAGCATATTTTGTTAAGTTTTAGTGATTTTTTATACAATATGACCAATTGTACATATTTTGTATATTTGTTTACTTATACATATTTTGTTAAATTATAGGCATTTTGTACACATTTTCATCAACTATATGTTATGTACATTTTCTATAACTGTATGCATCGGTACACCTATCTTAGATCGTTTGCTAAACTTTAAGCATTTTGTACAACTGTACACTTGTTGTGCACATTTTTAATTATACACATTTTATATACATATTCAGCATATTGTACAGATAAAATATACCATTGTACAGGCCATCTTATCATATATTACAGTACCTCAGAATGCATTTGTTTTATTTGCATCAATAATCAAATAAATAAGATAAAAGATAATTATTTGAAGTATCAAATAAGATAACAATTAATTATTTGTTATTTGAAATTATATAAAATAACAAATAATTTAAAAAAATTATTTGATGATTCAAATAATCAATCAAATAATTATTTGAAAATAAATTTTTATTTAAATAATGCCCAGGTCTGATATGTATGTATATATGCAATCGGCAAAGTTGAATTAGGGAATGTTTAGTAATAATTTTTGGTTGTTGTAAGTGCAAATCATTGTAAAATGAGGATAGCAAAAATATTGTACAGTACTGTATTTTTATATTACAATAAGTAAACAACATTAATATGTATTGCACATCTGGGCCAGATTAAGCTAGTGCAGGGCCTGCTGCATATGTTAAGAAAGGGGCCCTATATTAAAAAAAAACAATAAAACACAAATATATTTGAACACATATATTTTTAATTTTCATAGTTGACTATCATTATCAAAAGTAATGATACAGTCAACATTATTCTTTATTAATTTTTCCACATTTAGCATGTTTTCCACTCTTTAGTTAACACATTATACAGTCAACATTATTCTTTATTAATTTTTCCACATTTAGCATGTTTTCCACTCTTTAATTAACACATTATATATATATATATATATGCACCTCTTGCCCTAACTATTTTATAATAAAAAAAAAAATAAAATAAAAGCCACAACAAAGTTTAACTTTATATATATATATATATATGCACCTCTTGCCCTAACTATTTTATAATAAAAAAAAAATAAAATAAAAGCCACAACAAAGTTTAAGATAATAATGAAGAGTCACACTACATCACTTATGCTCTTTCTCTCACAATTTAGTGACGCACTAAATATAGCATAAATCACAAGATTATTGGTTTAATGCTCATGTTAGAAGATTATGTATACCATATTTATTGATGCGGGGTCTATAGCATATGCTACTTTTGCTAACGTTAATCTGGCTCTGTTGCACATATATTTACTGTGGTGTAAACTTGATATGTATAATACCATTTAAAAGATAGCAGTGAAATCTGTTTGTTCGTATCAGTTTCATGCCTAAATATGCCTCTTATGGCAGCTTATATTTGCTACATCTTGCTAGCTAAACAATATATTTTTATTCTAGACATATATGCGAATGGCCATTGTCCAGAAGGATGCTAAGTGATGCATATTTATAATAGTTGTATATATAAAATTGTTGTACTTATATATAGGTTATTTTCTTGGCTTAGAATCTAAAGTATATAGTGAATTAAGAACAAAATTCTAAGTTGAAGGTATGCAGAGGAAAAATTTCATCAATGGTCTCAATTTCAAGAAAACTGGATTTTTTTAAAATACTGTATAGCATTTTCCCTATTTTTTCTATTATGGTAGAGTTGAAAATTAAGTTAAAGGGACAGTCAGATTAACACAATTGATTAATTAGTTGATAAAAATTTATTATTATTAGAAATAATAAGTTTATAGAATTTAATAATTGAAAATATTTTGTTGTTATAATTATACCTAAATTGAATATTCAAATTAACTTTATTCTTTTCTTTCGTGAACATTCATCAAAGCATAGAAAAATTAAGTTTTGAATATTCAAGTATATTATAATTAATTTATTTAATACTTTAATATGCTAATATGTAAATAAATTAATGCTTTATAATAAAAGTATATCATGTTTTGGTATTAAAAGTCAAGTTATGAATGGCAGCTATAACATGGTAGAAAAATATTTAGAAAGCCAAATTTTCTTGAAAGTGGAACCATTAATGCAAAATTTTTTTCTCTATACTTTCAATTTAGAATTTCATTCTGAATCTACTTTCATTTTGTGATACATATCATCAGTGCTGTAGCGAGGCTATGGCGAAGGTGCCCACGGCCATAGGTGCCTAATTTAAGGGATCACTACCATCGTCCACCTCACAAAGGCACCTTTTATATCTTGAACCATAGGCTCTTAGAGCAGTAGCTACGACACTGCATGTCATGGAAACACATTAAATCTTCTAATGGAGAACAGCGAAAACTTTCTTAATTTGATATTAGTATCTTAATAAATTTTTGAATACTGATAAAATTGTGATGATCAATGCTAAAATTAACTATTGTGTAAATATAAAAATAGCAATAATCAACAATGTATTGGTCTTACTACATTATGATAAGAGATTTCAGAAGGTTTTTATTTAAAACTATAAACAATATTTGATGAGAAATAAAAAAATTTATTACTTGTAATGTTTTCTATTTGTTTCTGATAGATCAGACAATAAAAAATATATGACTATTTTATAAAAAAAAATTTAAATTAAACTTTGTATCATGAATTAATGTTATGGCAACAATAATGACCATTTAAATTTTTTTTCGAAGTTCACTTGTCAGATTCATTTTTAATATCAATGCTACATTAAACTTGCATCTTAAAAATATCTACAAGATTTTTTTTATTTAATGAAAAATTCTTAATGTATCTTCTTTTACAACTGTTCTGCACTATTATTGATTTTAAGTTTTATTTTATCTCATATACTGTAGTTTTAGCATTTTGTTAAGAGTCAGCTGTTGTGTTATCTTTATGATACTGATAGTCTATCTGAACAAATAAAATATTGTAATTAAAGTATTTATAAATTAATTGTTTGATATAATGAATAATTTATATCTACACAAATTCAATTGAATTAACAAATACAGGATTGTATCCTTAGATCTTTGGAATTTTAATTTGAATAATATTCTCATTCTCATTTTGTTCTGTATTTTCTACCAAATACAAATACAGGATTGTATCCTTAGATCTTTGGAATTTTAATTTGAATAATATTCTCATTTTGTTCTGTATTTTCTACAAAATAAGAACATGGAAGATATTTAAGAACTAGAGCATGGAAGATATTAATAAAAAAAATGCATCATAGGCCTAAGTGTCGGAATAGATAGCCAACACATTTGGTCAAACGAACATGTAGCATTTTTGTTAATTTTATTCATCCTTTTTTATTTTTATTTATTATTTGTTATTTTTATTTGTTCTTTGTAATATGATTGCTTTATAAAACAAACGATATAATGGCCCTTATCAATCAGTTTTCGATCATATGTAATAGAAAGCGTATGGCGTCCTACAGGACTAGATTTACATGTTATTTTTATTTGTTCTTTGTAATATGATTGCTTTATAAAACAAACGATATAATGGCCCCTATCAATCAGTTTTCGATCATATGTAATAGAAAGCATATGGCGTCCTACCGGACTAGATTTACGTATATCATAGTCTTTAGGCTATAAAATATTTAATAAGGCCCCTTAAATGCATTTAATATCTTTTTTTTTAATGAAATATGAGCCTCTTGTTATGTGAGTTCTAAGCTGTAGTTTATCTAGCCTATGCATAAATCCGTCCATGGCGCCTATCTAGATTCGAAAATATAAATTTGAGAATTTGAAGTTGTCAACTGAGCACATTTGGCACCATAGTTAAGCCTAATTCCTATAAGCTAGCATGGCAAACCGTTCCAGTCAGGAATCCGTCCATGGCGCCTATCTAGATTCGAAAATATAAATTTGAGAATTTGAAGTTGTCAATTGAGCACATTTGGCACCATAGTTAAGCCTAATTCCTATAAGCTAACATGGCAAACTGTTCCAGTCAGGCCAGATAGGGTGCTCCTTCAAATTATAAAATTTGAAAGGGCACCCTATCTGGAATGATTTTGTTCATATAATGCAAAGTCAGGCCAGATAGGGTGCCCTTTCAAATTTTATAATTTGAAGGAGCACCCTATCTGGAATGATTTTGTTCATATAATGCGAAAGCATGTTAAATTTGAGGGGATCTTTCAATATATGATAAAATTTAATGGAGCCCATCTGGTTTTGATCATATGATGCAAAAATATAGCTATATCGCACAAGGCCCCCTTCAAAATTTATCATATTTTCCCATCGTGTGATCGAAATTAAGTGGGCTTCATTAATTTTATCATACATCATAAGGACCCCTCTCAAATTTAGCATACTTTCTCATCATGATAGGGTGTCATGCATTTTCTATCTCGTATGATTGGAATTGGATAGGGGCTCCCTCAAATTTATATTTTAGCATTGCGATAGAGCACCATATTAATTTTTATCAGATATGATCAAAATTGATAGGGGGTCGTTATATAGTTCATTTTATAAAGCAATTACTGTATATTACAAAGAATAAATAAAAATAACAAAAAATGATAAATACAAGTAATAAATAAAAATAGCAAAAATTAAAAAAGCTTCATGTCGGCCGAATGTACAGTACATTCAGATCAATTCAGTTAATTGTCCGAGAGTGGCATCTATAGATGGTCGCATCATATGCAGAAAAAATTTAGCAAGTTACAGTTTATATTTTTGTAAATCAGAATACATGCAACAATAAAAATCAATAAAATCAAATAATCTAATGTTATTTTAAGTCTAGACATTGACAAATGAAAGTCTAGACAATTTCTGATTGAATTGGTTCTGTTGATGATATGATTTAAAAGAAAATGCTAAAAATACATCACTTTTATAAATATTTGAACAGTAAGGCATATAATAATCATAAAATTTGTGACAAAACAACAGAGCTGTAAGTAGGATACTAAGTGCTTGTGGCAAGGGTCAAACTTGTGCTCCCCATTTTTTTATTTTTTTTTTTCATTTAAAGATAACGACAATGCTGAAACTGAATTATCTCCATCAAAATCAGTTGATTTTGAATCTGCTGTAAGATATTTGTTTGAATGAACAAATAGATTTGTACAAATCCCTTTTTATTACTTTTCTTTAGGCCTTTCCATGAATTTTCACTGAAGAGGCAGAAACCTAATGAGTCATTGTAAACTTTTACTTTATCAATAAAAATAGCGCCCCTTCTTGACCTGGCACCTTTGGGGTATAATTTGGCCGTTCTTACCCATGAATTACCTCTTCTAAGAAATAAAATGAAAGAAAAACATAACGTTATGTCTGCAAACATTTATCGAAAAAAGTCATTCAATTAAAAAATTTGCACCTGTGGCAAATACCACTTTCGCCACATCCTAGTTACGGCCCTGTAAAACAACAAATAAATTAATGCTAAAACTTTCTTAATATGAAACTGTGATATAGCAATCAATAATTAATCTGAAATTGACATGATTCAAATATATATTAAATATGACTAGCAGCCTACCTTTAAACTTATATACTATAATAAAAATTTAAAATCTATTTTTGCTTTTTAGAAACTGTTTTGATTTTTAAGTAAAATCTTTGGTTTATTAAAATAATTTGGAATAAACTGTATGCATGTTTATAAAACTTAAAGCGTTGAACTTCAAATTACAGCATTCTTTTTATAATTGTTTTGATATTGATATTTATTAACATTGTTTATAAGTAAAATTATAAACAATGTTAATAAGCAAAATAGTTATAGAAAGTAAAACTATAGCATCAAAAAAAAAAAAAATCATTTTTATTATTTTTTTCTGATGTTAAGTAAAAATTATTAAAAATGAATAATAACTATTGATAAAAGAAGTAAATTTTAATATTACTGAAACTATTTTGATTTATTTGATATTGAATAAGTTTCAGTATAAAGTTCATTAAAATATTCAAAAAATACAATTCCATATGACTTTTCGATATGGAATTTTGTTTTCATTTTTTGTGAAATAAAATTTCAATATTTTATTTGAAAACTTTAAGAGAGTCATAGTTACTCCCGCCGTTTACCCGCGCTTGGTTGAATTTCTTCACTTTGACATTCAGAGCACTGGGCAGAAATCACATTGCGTCAACACCGGCCTTCGGCCATCGCAATGCTTTGTTTTAATTAGACAGTCGGATTCCCCCAGTCCGTGCCAGTTCTGAGTCGGCTGTTAGTTGCCTGCCGAAACGGTCGCATCCGTCGCGACGACAGACGCGCCGCATAGCTGAGGCATTCCACGGGTAGGCCCCGACGCTGGTCCGAACTCGACCGAACTCCCCGAGGGGAGACAGTCTCGCCCAGTCCCGGTTCAGTGCCGCACCTGCTTCGGACCCCAGCCCGACAGGCCCAGTCCTCAGAGCCAATCCTTGTCCCGAAGTTACGGATCCATCTTGCCGACTTTTTTTTTCAATTAAAGTTTTATAATCAAAGAATATAAAATTTTATTTGAAAGTTTAAAAAAAAATACAGAATCTTATAATGAATTGTAGTAATGTAAAAGCTACAGATCATCAAGATTTATTAAGTAATCATTATAATTTTATAAATTTAATGACAGTCATTAATGAAATTATTATAGATATTTTCACCTAATAAAATGAAAAAGAGAATAGTAACTTTTTAATTTGAAAAAATTGTAAAATAATTTGATTTCAGATTTCATTCTTTGCTTCATAATGCAAAATTAATATAGAAAAAACAAACAGCACTAATCAGGAGAAGAAATTATTTCAGAAACATTTTTGACTTATTCATGAAGTCATCCTCAGCTTCATCGTATACATAATAATGTAATAGTGCAATGAAAAGAACCTTATTAGTAAGTTGAAAATATTTCTAAAATAAGTTTTTTCTCCTGATTAGTATTGTTTTTTCCCTACAGGTAGTCCTCGACTTACGATGATTCGTATTTATGACGGCCAAAAATTATTGCTAAAAATTCTCTAATTCAACTTTGCTGCTTGCATATACATACATATATCACATTACTTTTGTATACACATCGTTGTGTTGCTATTAGTCGGCAAGTAAAGCTTTATTACTGTATTTTGTTGTAATTCTGTCATGTCCAATAAGAGAGAAAATACTACTGATGAAAATTCAAACTAAAAAAGAAGGGGAGGAAAACTTTGTTTAACCATTTTAAATTAAATAGAAACCTATTTTATAAAAATATAAAAACAAATTAAACAAATCAAGAATTAAAAAAGTCCTTGACTTATGACAGACACACATTGGAATGGAACCCCGTCATAAGCCGAGGACTACCTGTATTAATAATTACACGAAGTTTATAATATATATATATAAATATTGTGCATTTGAATTAAGTTGAAATGTGTATATATTTGTATACATACATTAATCTAATTCTAATATAAATGATATTAAGATAAATATTAAAATGATGAAATCTATTATTTTTAATCTTCAATCTATTGAGAGAATCAAAGTTGCATTTAATACTCAAGAATATATATTTTTATAGATACAATAGTTTGAAAATATTTTGAAAAAATTATTGATTTAATCTTTTATAAATTATCATCAGATAAAGTTAATAATAATTAAGAGTTTAAGAGAATGTTTTAATATGGCTTCTCAATTTTTTTTATAATTATATTGAATTTAAATTAACTATAAATTGTTCTGTATGATTAGCTAATTTTTTATTTTTTGTTTTTATGATTTTATTAATAGAAATTTTATACATTATTTTGTGTTTTATGCTTTTACACTGTTGATAAATAAATATCTCAAAGTCGAACTTGCATTTATGGCAATTTAAATAACAAAATTTAATAAATTAAATACAATATTTTTTTTAGATTATCATTAAATTTAGACATTAGTTAGAAAATAATTCAGTTTTGTCTTTATTTATAATAATTTAATATATTATTTTAACCACACAATGAAATTATTAAAATTTCCTTTCAATATTGATTTTAAGATGATGACAAAAGAAAATTTCTATTAAATTCTACCTAATTATTCAGTCAATATTCTGCAAATTTTTTAAATAAATTTTATTAAATTTCATTTTTAATTCATAACAAATTATCTAAATTTTACTAATTATTTTTTTTTAGATAAGTCCAAAATATAGCATAAAAGGATAAATAAAGAGGAGATAGATAAAACTTTTGATATAAGAACTCATTCAAAGTTGCGGGTTTTATTGTTTAAAAAAATGGAATTATCAAGGTAAATTTTTAAAATAATCATTTACAGAACTTTCGCATTTCACACTTATGTATTCAAACATAAAAATTCCATATCTGTTTTTATTGAAGATGAAAATATACCATTTGAATATTTTTTTTTTTTTTTTTTTTTTTTTTTTTTTTTTTTTTACCATTTGAAATTTTTTTTTTTTTTTTATTCTGAAAAATTTAAATTATCAAATGTACTGAATTTTTTTAAGTGTATTCATTTATCAACAAATGTTTCTTAATATTTAATGAGATTTTTAAATATTAAATTAATTTTATTTAAGACTACAAACAATGTTTTTAAAATCATAAAATTTTTCTAACAACATTTAAAAAAAATATAGAAATATATCAACTTGGTAAAAGAATAACCTTTGCTATTAAAGTAGTGTTTTTGAAATTATATATTTTTCAATTATATTTTAATTAGAGATTTCAGTTGGAATTAATTTTTTAATAGTTTTTTTATTACCAAAATTTATTTAATTAATTTAGCCTGAAGGAATAAGATGTTTATAATTTAGATATAAATGAAAATTGAGATATGTAATTAAAGAGGAATGTAAATTAGTTGCATTTCTTAAAAGCTCAGAATAATCTAAATATAGTGTTATTGATTTTCAGTTTTTATGTAAAATTGCTTTTGATGAGGACGTAAAATTGGTTCCTATGCTACAATGCAATATTAGAAAATTTTTTTATTGTGTTTATCTTTCTCGAATCTTATTTTAAATAGTTGAAACAATAGTAGTATATTTAAGATTAATTCCTGTTCTCAATTTTTAATACTAACCTCGAATATGTTGTAATCCACTATTTACTTGCAGAATGGATTATAAGGAACACCTTTTCTTGTTACACGTATTGTGCTACATAACCATAATGTCAACAAAAGAGGAAGTTTTTGTGCCATATAAGAAAATAAATAATAATTGATTACACTGTATATTGATTTGGAGATGGGAAGGAAGAAAATTATAAATTTTTCATATCAAAATAATTTAAATAAATTTAAAGATTACAGAATAACAGTTGGTTCCATTATAGCATATAAAATTATTAAAGAAGTTAGTTAGATTTCAATAATTTTTATCTAAATTATATAAATAAACAAATAAACTCTTATGCAAGAATAAAAAATTTCTGCAATCAAATATTGCAATATAAGATTAATTATTAAATGATAATTCAATTATAAAAATTGTTTGTTTTTAATAAATCAATAATAATTTTGAAATTTATGTTAATCTGAGTAAAAATAAGAACAGCATTAAAATTAGAAAAGAAATAATCATTTGGTAAACAGATATTAATTTTTTAATCATGAAATGAATTAATTACAGCATAAATCAATAATAATAATAATAATAATGGAAAAAGTTAAAATTGATAAAATATAATTGAAGAAAGTTAAAGTTATTTTATAATAGGAATAGGAGTTATTTATTGATGATGAAAAAAATTGATAAAATATTCGGATTAGAATATTAAAAAAGTAAAGAAAATTCTTTCCATGCTTCTTTTACTATTATTATATACCAATAAGATCTCAATAAATTGTCACTAAAAGGTGAACTTTAAAATCTCGAGTTTCAATCAAGGACAAAACGAGACAGATTCTTAATAGAACAGGAACAACAAAACCTTTATTCAGACACACATTGTATATCAGAACCAGATATGCATTTTAGATGTTTTAGCATCCCTCATCAGTCTCTCTTTTCAATTTCTTTGGAAAAAAAGATAAAAGCAATTCAAAACTAAAATAATGAAACAATAAGAGAAAATCTGTTATAGAATACAAAATTATTTTTATTAATGATTTATTACTCAGAAAATATAAAATGCTTGAAAATGGAATGTGATCCTTTGATCTAATCATTATATATGCTCACATTGAGAATTCTTATTAAAATCATCCTAATTATAATTTTATTGAATATTTTTATCCGTTTGGTATCACTTAAAAATGGAGAATACACGTTCAACTTAATAATAAAGTTTTATGTAATTATATTAACGAAATATTGCATTATTAAAGAAGAGATCAAACAATCCAAAAACTGTGATGTAAATATTATTAATATCTGTATATTATTAAACTATACATTTTAAGCACACTGTTTGCTTTATCTTATTTTTTGTTTACAGATACTTACAACAATATTTCTCAATTTTCAAATATTCATTATATTTTCATTTTTTAAAAAATCAAAATATATACACACAATATAAATCTAATAACATTATTATTGGTATATTTTAAATAAGTCTATAATCATTGGAAAAAAGAAAAATTAATAAATAGAAGGAGTGGTCTGAGAGATGGGGATAGCAAGCATCAGGGGAGTCATTGATATAGGCTGAAGTTAGAGTACATCTCAGAAATGTTTGTATTTTCAGACTGAACAAATAAAATGAACATAACTGGGAAGACTCACTTTATGCAACTGTTCCTTAATTGTTACTTAATCTTCAAAACAATAATGGTTTTTAATTTAAATATTTTAGTGTAATATCAGAATTTTCACATGATCAACTATCATTATATGAATATTGAATGACTTAATATCTATTGATTAATAAAGGAATCACTGTACTGTGAAATTTGACTTTGATAGTTTAACAATATTCTGTTGAAGTAACAGCATAAAAGTTTAAAAGAGAATTGAATAAACAATCGATTCTTGTTATTTGCAGATTCTATGTTCACGTATTTGACTATTTGAAAAAATTTATTTATAACCACAATACTCCTGCTGTCAGCGAAAATACTGTTATCAATGTAAACTCTCTCTCTCTCTAATAAAGGAAATTGTTTGTTACCAAATGTAGTTTCTGTGTTGTTCTGCCAGGAAAATCTCATTACCTATCCTTGCTCATTCCACAGACTGCAGGTAGGCCAAGTCTGTTCATATCATCTGCAGATTCCACAGAACAATGTGATTTTATGCTTGAATGCAGCCTCAAATTTACTTCTTGCTCATTTGCTCCTTATGCCAAGATTTTAAATCTGAAGCAAAAAATAATGCAGATAAAGCTGACAAAATTTTTAAACACAGTTCAGAAAGACAATGTGTCAGTTGGCACATCAAATAACTACCCATAAAAAATAATATTTTATTTACCACATATTAAATTTTTTAAAACATTAGCTATTACCATAATCATAATACTGTATATAGAACTATACACTGCATATACTGTAATTATTTGTAAGTGCTGTAATAAACATTAAATAAGGTGTCTTTAAACAAAAAAAAAAAAAAACCCACATAAAGCAAGGATGAAAATGTTGGAAAGAAAGGTTTGCAGGAACCTAACTCTATATATTCCATAAACACAATGGTTCAGTATTTGCGAAGAATTTACAGAATGTAACTACTGTGAATAACAAGAATCAACTGTATTTCCTATTATATATTGCAGTTCTCCTTATATCCTTAAATTAATTCAAATAATTTCATAAGAAATGGAATAATATATAAAAATATTAAATATTGAAATAATATATATAATAATACTATTTTTCTGAAAAATCCTACATCAGTAAAATACTGTGGCATGAAATACTAAAAAATAGATCACAAAGTATCATATAAAATAACACAGGTTTTCTTACTGCAAAATCTAAAATAGCAATAAACAATAAGATTGCTCAGTAAGATTGTACTGTTTATTGAAGAACATTTTTGACTGTGGATAGACAAAAATGTTCTCAAATAAACAGTACAGTCTTACTGAGTATGCTTATTGTTTACTTTTGTTTAATAATATAATATATTAATTCATATAAGATCTTATAATTATGCAAATTTAATACTATATAAAGATGAGATGATAATTTTTAGTATAAAAATAAATTAATAATTAAATTATTCAATTTTAGTATATACAATTGTCTTCTTATTTGTTCATTTTCAGTGATGATAGAAATTTAATTGATTTATCTAGAATAAAATACACATGCATTAAGTGGTAAAGTATTAATTTATTTTAAAATGCATTTTGTTTGATTTTTGCCATCTCTCATCAGTTTATGTGATCTTTTTTAAACTAATGAGGACCATTAAAATGCATTTTTAAAGTGGAATTCAGTTCTGTTCTTAGTAAAGTGGAGTAACAGTATTAAATAAATCTTTTAAACAGTTTATTTGTTTCATTTTGGATAAATTAGTTAATTATCTTCTGTCACTATGTGGAAATGAACAAATAAAGAAACAGTTAGCCTATATTTAAAACTAAGATATTTGGATGTTTGAATTTATTATAGCAAAGAACTGTTCCTAATTTAATTCTGCTGTTAAAATATAAATATTCATCAAAAATGCAGAATTATAAAAAAAGATGTTTTAGTAAATTCTTATACTTACCAAAAATTATCCTATTCATGATTTAAAAAATAATAATAACTGAAATTTTATGAGAATTTTAAAAGCTATTTAAAAAATAATTAACTTTTGTATATTTATTTTTACAAGGAATCCATAAAACACTTTAAGCAGGAAAAACAACAAATTTATTGTTTTTCCTCCTTAAAGTGTTTTGTGGATTCCTTGTATTTCTTATAGGCATCAGAACTTGATAGTTTATGATTATTTTTTTATTTGATAAAATGAATATTCTTTAGTATAAATCTGAAAATAAACTTCTGCTACTTTTACTAACATATATAAAATATTGTAAAAGCACGACTACAGGTATAAGTTCATAACACATTTACTAGACAAATAAAAATGTTTTCAGTTTTATAAAACAAAACCCTCCTCACTTATATTCTAAATATACAGAAAATCGAACAAGCTACAAATTTCAAATTAAAACATGCTTCTAAACATTGCATAAGTTAATATTGGATCCTTATATAAAATCATAAGCATGCACATAAGAGTAAAGTTTTAAAATACTAATCCACATAAAATCCTAATGCTGAAATTACACAAATAATTAAGAAAAGCATAACTATTAACTTAACTAATAATAACAGCGTAGAATATCATTCAAAATTAGGCTATCTATATAAGATAAATATTTGATTCCCTGAATACACTTATGTTTTAAGTGCACTTATGCACTTAAATGTCTGTCTTCATTCATAAAAGAGAATGTTTTAAAAGTATTACTATTATTTATGATTATGTTTATTTCGCCACACTTCCAGGCTTCATTTATGCTGCATGGATCAAATTTGTCAATTACAGATTCTCTTTTTTTATTATAGATCATCTTGCATTTAGAATTATTGTAGATAGCAATATTTTCCACAATTCTTCCTGCTTCCATGTATTGGACTTTTTATTGATTTTGAAAAAGTTTCGCATTCTTCCATTGTACCTGTACTTTATATTCCAAAGGGCCTATGCATATGATTTATTATATTCCAATGTGATATTATAAGTTGCATTCCAAACTGATATTTCAATTGATTAATATAATAAAACTTGGCTGCTGCTATTCTATGTATCATCAGTTAATATTAAAATGGAAATGTAACAATCCACTATATTCTGATCAAATGATCAGAATAAATATGGAATGATTATTTTTGCTGATTTTGGATATCAGATTTGTGCTTTAGACAAATGCATATGCTGATCATTTTCCACTCTGTCAGTTTTCCATTTCTAAATATTTAACTCTGTTAGATATTTTGTGTTGCAATTGCAATTTGGAAATGGTAAAAATATTTAATATTTCTTGATATTTTTTGCTGTATAAATACTTCAATAAAATCAATTGTTGAGAAACACAATTGACAATAACAATAAGAATACACAATCACCTTTTGTTCCCAATTCATCTTTTTCTTTGCATTGAATTGCGATGTTTTGATGCTATGAACCTGTCTTTTAAATGTCTAAATTTATTCTAATAGTGAAGTGAATTTGAAAAAATTTTTAAATTATAAAAAAATTATTTATTTTAACAAATATAATATTTTAATTTTTGAAATTTGGGAGTCAGCTTACACACAGTTTCAAATTTTTACTGATTTTTAAACTCTGTAATGTGTTTCAAATTGTATATGGATCAGCTTATATATGAATATATATGGTAAGTTTGATTCTAATCATATCTTGAGATGTTTTTCCACTTGATGATGATTTTTTTCTTTTGGATGATAATATATTATTTTGTTAAAAATCCAAAAATAAAAAAATATAGAGAAAATTAAAAACAAATTAATTATTTAAAATAAAAAAAATATTTATTCCTAGTTTATTTGTTTTTAATTTTTTCTGCATTTTTTATTTTTGGATTTTTAACAATTGTATATATAAGAATTACCGTAGTTAAATAATGTCTCTGGTTTAGATCTTTAAAATTTACATCATTTTACTTCAATATTAAATAAATAATGAAATAAAATGAAGTAATCTTAATAATATATAAAATAATATTTTAATACTCACCCATTCGAAGCACAAAATTATTGAAACTTTCTTTATTAATATTGTTGAGAGTTGCTTTTAAAGTGAGTGCAAATTCTGTTAATCGAGATAGATGTGCCCATTTCTCTTTTATTGGAGCATCTTGCTAAATAGAATATTGGATAAAATTTTAAAAAATTATAAAAAATAGCATATATAATGAATAATTTTTAATCACTTAAGATATTTACTTTAACTGTTTCTTCTTCACTCAAGCCACTAGCTGCCATATATGTAGAACCTATTGTTTTTATTTTAATGATATCACGAAATCTTGGTTGTTCTAAAAGCTATAAAACATTTCATTAGTTATTGAATATTTTAATTTATTTATTTTTAATTAATATTATTTATAAGATACACATACAGCATCATAATCAGATATTACTTCATTTAGAAATCTAAGGCATTCCAGTCCTTGATTATTAACTGTTTCTTCAGTATAAAAATCAGAAAAGTTTGGCATAGCTGCAAATAATACTCCCACAGCTTCATAACTTTTGCTATATAATTCCTATTTAAAAAATTAGAATTAGATTATATTTTTTTAAATTAAGAATTTTTATACATATGAATTATTCACTAACCTCATCTTTTTTATTCCTTCCTAAAAAATGTTTAGCTACATGAGGTGGTAAAATATTATAAACAAGTGCTTCATTTTTCCTTCTCATATCTGCTACTTTTTCTCTCTGCTCTTCCACTTCTTTTTGCCAAAGAAATAATTTTCTAGATGTTTTCTCAACCTAGATTTAAAACAATAAAAAAGAAAAGATATATTGATTATAATAGTCTAAACATAATTTCAATAAAGAGATTATCCATGATAAATAACAACAACATAGAAACTAAATTAACAACTACGACTTAAATTAATATAAAACAAAGTCCAAATTAGATTATTGGCTCTTAATTTTCTTTTAAGATCCAGTAAGATAGTTTTGACTTTGTTTTACAACATTGAAAGGTAATGTGATTTGATTTACTTTTCAAAATATAAATTTTATTAGATTATTCCACAGATAAGAAAATTTTTATCTTTTATGAATTAAAAAATCATACAAGACTGGTATGATTTTCTAATTTAATGATGGTGGATATGCTGAAACTTAGTGAATCTAAGATTAAATATGCTAAAACTTGAATAAAGTGCTTCTCTATTGTATTTACAGACTATCATCTCTTGTAGAATTGAAATTTAATATTTTAAACTGCAAACATACTTTAGGCATTATATATATATATATATTCAATTAATTCATATTAATCATTAATTCACTTAAATTATCTGGCCATTTTGCAACTGATCATATAAACATCAAAATTTCCTGATGATGCATGAATGAAAGAACATAAGTACAAATTAAAAGTTAGGATATAATTATGTTAATATTTTAAATCACAGCATATAAATAAATAATTATATTCATATAAGTTTATGAATGTAATTATTTCTTTTTATAAACTGTGATTTAAAATATTAACTATCAAGCAATATATATTAATTTATAATTTATCTGAAATTTTTGAAGTGTTTACTCTTGTTAGAATCAAAGAAAACATTGAAATATTATGTATATTTCAACAGATATATAAACTGTTGGGAAGAAAAATAGTATCATTAAATTCTTGTTGAAGAAAATCTTTATTCTGTACAAACAAGATACAAATATAAAAAAGGAGACAATCCACATTATAGAGGGGAATGAATTAATGAGGTATAAATCAGCAAGATATTATTTTAATGATCTCATAAATTTAATATTTCTTAATTCAAAATTTATATAATTAATGATGTATCTGAATGTTTTTACAATTAGTATGCAAATTTGAAAGATAATTACAGTAATATGTTATTAATATGCAATTATAAGTGCAGTAATACTTGAAAAAAATATTCATAATACATTGTTGCAAAATAAAAATATACCCCTAAAAATCAGAGCGAGATTTACAAAACTCATTGTCTTCCAGCTAGATATATAAATGATTAAAATTTCATTGTCAAGGAATGCACAGGATATTTTTGAAAGCTCACGAGAAGAGCAAATCTGAAGCCAGTATAAGCACAGCATTCATAAGTACAGATATATCTGACCAATTTTGCTATTTCATTATGTTATGTAGTCTATGAAGATGCCTCTACAAAGCAGTGCCATAGCGAGGCTATGGCAAAGGTGGCCATGGCCATAGGCGCCACTCAAAATAGGCATCTAATTTAAAGGATCACTACCATCATCCACCTCACAAAGGTGCCTTTTATATCTTGAGCTATAGGCGCTTAGAGCAGTAGCTACGACACTGCTACAAAGTATCCAACAGCAGTGTGAGTAACTGAGTGAATTTGAGAAAGGCACTTCATATGTTTACAGCTAACCTGCTACAAACCTGTATTGATATTTTTACTAGAGTTTATATTTCAGACATATATTGTTGATTGTTAATGCGTTATTAAATTAAAAAATAAAAATCTTTATACCTTCATTTGTCTTACCTGCCAGTTAATTATTATAAGACACAATGCCACTCCAATAAGAATAACTGACAAACTTTCTTGATGAAAAATCTTTAAAGGTCTGAAAATTTTTCATAATATTTATTAGTTTATATTTGAATCACTTTTAAGTATTTAATATTTATTAACTTACTTTTGATAATAGTATCTGTCATACCAGTCAAGCCATGATGACTGAAGTAAAATATTAAAACAACACTGCACAAGTACAATGATTATTGTAAAAAAAATCTTGACCATATGACTGATATTAGCAATAACTGTAACACCAAGGATACCTAGTATGCTAAAGTAACTAAAATAAGGAGGAAATGTTGCATCAATATTTTCAAAATTTTCAAAAGTAACATTTTGACTGATGATAACAGGAACTGAAGAAAATATCTATAATAAAAAAAATATTTTTGTAATTTTTTTAAAAATATGATTAATACAGGTAGACATTCAAAAATCCGGCAATCTTGGGACCTGAGCAGTGGCAGATTTTTGAATATGCCAGATAATTGAAGATTTATATATGCTGTATATATTTAATAGAAAATTACCACATTTACAGTCTTTTAAAGGAAAAAAAAATAAACACTAAATAAAAAGAAAATGAAATTTTATTGTTCACCAACTAAACAAAATACAGTACAGATGGTTCTACAGAATTTTAATTCAATTTTAATACATGTAAAACTAAACAAAACAGATCCTCAGAATTTTAATTGAAAACAGTGGCGCGACAGTGCGGGAAAATTTGAAAATACACTCCTGAAATTCATGCCAGAATACTGAAGAATCCGGATTTTCGGTTGCCAGATTTTTGAATGTCAACCTGTATTTCATAAATATTGTTACTCACCATGCTAACCAAATGGACGGCAAACCACGTTGACACTAAAGTTATTGCAATTCCTATTCTTAACCAAATACTTTCCTGAATTTTTTGTGAAAAAGATGATAATAATTTAGGAGCAGACTGAAAGATAAAGTTTGATTAGAATTATTATTATTATATTCTTAGTATTATTATTTTTATGACACATAAAAATATTAAACTGATTAATTTTTCTTAATTTACAAAATTACATTTATCATTAATATTTCTGTTTAAAATATTTCATTTAAAAATTAAGATTATTAATCACAGATTCTAATTAAAAATATATTTTATTTTATGTTTTAAATCCATCTGGACTTTTATTTTTCTATAAAATTAAATTTAAATTTATCTTATTAAAAATATTCAATAATTATTTGAAATAGTAGTAATCCTTTTATATTCTTATATATAGTTTGAGAATGAATATTTTAAAAGTATAATTCATTCTCACATTAATAAATATAATAAATATATACAAATATTTTAAATTTAAGTATTATAAGTTTCATTAAATGCATTTAATAATTTTCTATACAGTTATAAAATGAATATTCAAGATTATCTAAATGATTTTGATAAAAGATACAAAAAATTTATTAGTATAGACTAAAATATATTTTAATTAGAATTTGTAATAAATAAGATGTATTAAAAATATGTTTATGTAATACAATATTTTTATATTATAACAAATTGTATACATTTTATTAGAGATGTGCAAACAGATTTTCAAGTTGAGCCAAGCTTTACAATAGACTCCAGTTTTCAAATCAAGTTCAAGTTTTATTTTTAATATTTTTAAAGATGATATGAGTTAAATTTATTTAAATAACTCCTCTACAATACAAGAAAAAATTACAAATACTTGAATCTGTTTTTTTATATAAAATTTCATAAACTTAAATTCATGTAAAAGTATGAATTTATTAGCAAATTAAGTTATTATAAACAATAGAGCTTTTTTACAGTAAGTATTGAGTAAATAAATGCAACACTTATGATTTTGATAAGTAGAATAAAATAATCCGAAAGACCTTTTTAACTCAAATATTCTTACTTTTTTATTAAATATAACAAAACAATAGTAAAATAATATATACTTCTATAATAGCAAACTCTATTATAAGTGCTCTATGTTTGGTGAAATAGTTTCTAATCACAGGAAGACAGAAAATTTTTTAATATCAACAATTTTAATATAATGAATTAAAAAACTACTGAATTACAAAATATCAAATTTTAGGAAATGCTGGATTACATGGATTATAATGCAGTTCAAAATTTTCAAGCAGTTTTATTTTGAAATTCAACTCGATTAGAGTTTTAATTTTTATATAACTTATTACATATACAGTGGATTCCACTTAATTGGGACACGTTAGGCCAAGCCATTTTGTCCCAATTAAGCGGCTGTCCCAATTAAACAAAAATAATAAATTCTAAAATAAAATATGTAATTTGTAGGTAAATAAATAATGAATAAATTCTAAAATAAAATATGTAATTCGTAGGTAAATAAATAATAATCTAAAATAAAATATGTAATTTGTAGGTAAATAAATAATAGGTAAAACTAAAATAAAATATGTAATTCGTAGGCAAATAAATAATAGGTAAAAAAACTGAAGTAGTAATAAATTCTAAAATATGTAATTTGTAGGTAAAAAAATAGTAATTGTACCTATTTTAATGATTTATTAAAATAGGTACCTAATTATTAGTTTTATATATCAACACTGTATAGTATCAACACTGGAAGGTACCTAATTATTAGTTTTTTACCGATCTCCGTCTTCAATATGGGCTGTACCTAATTATTAGTTTTTTACTGATCTCCATCTTCAACACTGGACCGTACCTAATTATTAGTTTTTTACCGATCTCCATCTTCAACACTGGGCCTGATCTCCTGTGACTTCTTCTTCAACACTGGGTCGCTGATATTCACACCGATCTCCTCTGACTTCGTCTTCAACACTGGGCCGCTGATATTCACTGCCTTGCCCGCTAACTATAGAAATCCATTGATCTAATGCTTCTTTGACTTTGCCCGCTAACTATAGAAAACCATTTGATCTAATGCTTCTTCGACTTGTATCTTAACTATAGAAATCCATTGATCTAATGCTTCTTCAACTTCTGGATCTACTATAGAAATCTATTGATCTAATGCTTCTTCACCTTCTGGATTCTTTTATCACGCTTTCTTTTGGATGTTCCCGAAATTTCTTTCTGTAATGCCCAATCGAAATCCATTGATCTAATGCTTCTTCGACTTCTGAATCCTTTCCATTGTGCCTCTGACTTCGTCTTCAACACTGGACCGCTGATATTCACGCCTCGCCGCTAATTATAGAAAATCAATTGATTCTAATGCTTCTTCGACTTCTGAATCCTTTCCATCACGCTTTCTTTTGACTAATGCGCTTCTTTGACTTCTGGATCCTTTCCATCATGCTTTCTTTTGAATGTTTCCTTCTTCGACTTCTGAATCCTTTCCATCATGCTTTCTTTTGGATGTTCCTCACACCTTGCCTGCTTACTATAGAAAACCATTGATCTAATGCTTTTTTGCCCGCTAACTATAGAAAACCATTTGATCTAATGCTTCTTCGACTTGTATCTTAACTATAGAAATCCATTGATCTAATGCTTCTTCAACTTCTGGATCTACTATAGAAATCTATTGATCTAATGCTTCTTCACCTTCTGGATTCTTTTATCACGCTTTCTTTTGGATGTTCCCGAAATTTCTTTCTGTAATGCCCAATCGAAATCCATTGATCTAATGCTTCTTCGACTTCTGAATCCTTTCCATTGTGCCTCTGACTTCGTCTTCAACACTGGACCGCTGATATTCACGCCTCGCCGCTAATTATAGAAAATCAATTGATTCTAATGCTTCTTCGACTTCTGAATCCTTTCCATCACGCTTTCTTTTGACTAATGCGCTTCTTTGACTTCTGGATCCTTTCCATCATGCTTTCTTTTGAATGTTTCCTTCTTCGACTTCTGAATCCTTTCCATCATGCTTTCTTTTGGATGTTCCTCACACCTTGCCTGCTTACTATAGAAAACCATTGATCTAATGCTTTTTTACTTCTGGATCCTTTCCATCACGCTTTCTTTTCGATGTTCCTGGAATTTCTCTGCCCGCTAACTATAGAAAACCATTTGATCTAATGCTTCTTCGACTTGTATCTTAACTATAGAAATCCATTGATCTAATGCTTCTTCAACTTCTGGATCTACTATAGAAATCTATTGATCTAATGCTTCTTCACCTTCTGGATTCTTTTATCACGCTTTCTTTTGGATGTTCCCGAAATTTCTTTCTGTAATGCCCAATCGAAATCCATTGATCTAATGCTTCTTCGACTTCTGAATCCTTTCCATTGTGCTTTCTTTTCGCTGGAATTTCTTTCTGTAATGCCCATTCCTCATGCAGTTGATTTTCTTTTTGTAGGGGACGCGTCTATGGTAGATTTTGGTTTATTTCAGTGAGTCTACCATGGCTTATATTAAATAGCTGGCTTTTAATTTTATTCAGCCAAGCAATTTTACTTGAGTGTAAAATCCTTTCTTGACATCTTGGCAAAGATTAGTGTATGTATGTGTAGCCATACTTTCGAAAAATCCCTAAAATATATCAAAAATTGAAAATTCCTTTTCTGCTACTGTCCCAATTAAGCGTTTAAATTTTGTATTAGTTTATTAGTTTGGTTTTCGTTCTTTGAGATTTGTCCCAATTACGCGGCTGTCCCAATTAACCGGTGTCCTAATTAAACGGAATCCACTGTATTTAAATAATTATTAATTGACTATTGTAACAATCAGTAATAGTTATTCTGTTTGGATGAAATTCACATATGTTATTGGGACCAATTGGAGAACCAAGCTTATTGAAAATTACTGATATTGGATCATATATGACATTGGATATCTATCATCAAAATGATATTTCATACAAATATCAAATTTGAATGAAATTCATGTATATTATTGGGATTTATTAGCAGATAGTGTATGCTAAAAATGGTCAAAATCAGTTCACTTATTATGCAGTAATAACTTTATCATGAATTAAATAAAATGTTTTAAAGCAAAATTATTTTACTCGAAATAGAAAAAATTATTTGTTTTATTAATTTAAATAGGTAGGAAGATTTCAGACTCCTGAAAAATACACTGCAATATACCTGAAGGATAGTAATTAAAATCTCTAAATATATTAAAAAATATTATATTTGGTTTTATATTAAAATAATTTTTATTATTCATATACAATATAATTATTGTTTTATTATTTGAAATATAACAACTAAACAATAACTTTTCATTATAAATTTTTATATAAGAAAATAACGATTACAAAATTTTTATAATTTTATTATCATAATCATATATAGTACTGTGTTATGAATTTCAATCTGAAGGAGTATATACATTTAAAATAAATAATTCATTAACTTATAATAATTTCACAAAATTTGCATCATTTAATCAATGTAATTAAATAAATTTTAAACACTTTTTTCACTGAATCATCAAAATAATTAAAATATTGATCAATATCTAATTTATTCCAATATTTTTATTTTGTATATTTTTTCCAAATTTCTGTTTTTATCTATTATATTTCTGTATATTTTATGATTTTTTATTAATTTGTATTTATTTTTATATATTTCTTCTGGTTGACTACATTATCAGTAATTCCATTTTGTATTGTTTTCTATTAAAGATAAAAGGTAATTTATGATATAGATTACATTTATAAAAGACATTTTCCCAAACTCATTTCAGAACAAAATGCAATTTATTCCAATTTCTCAGTAACAATTATGTTAACTGAACACTTGTGATTAATAACATATGAAATGATTATGTTTTCTTTTAAACAATTTATCATTTTTTCCTCATCAGTCAATTAATCACAAACATACAGAATCAGTTCTAATCAACAGTTCATATAATTCAAAACATGCTCAAAAATCAATTTATTATAAAAGACTTAAAAATATTTTTTGAATTGTCAATTGCAAACGTTGTAAATAACATTTTTGACAATGTTATTATTTGAAAAACCTTTACAAAAGACATTATTTTTCCTTTAGAAACATAAATATTAAACTAATAGAGTATTTATCAATAGTATTAAGGCAAGGTCAATGTCTAAAAGAATGTAATGCCTTATTTATATTACTTATTTCATGATAAAATAAATGATAAACCAAGGAAAAAAAAATTCTAATTTCATTAAAATAAAAGGATTTAAGTAGGTTGCTTTATAATTTCAAAACTAAAGAAATGAAAATCAAGATTGATAATTTACCTTTGATAAAAGGGATGCAATAATAAGGAAAAAGATGCTACTAATCACAATCAGTCCACATGGAAATGTTATATAAACAACAAGAGTCCTGAAATAGATGTAAATATATTTATATAGAACATAATATTTTAACTACAATAACTGTTTGAATATAAATTTAGTTTTGATCTATTAAAATTAGATCAAAACTAAAGTTAGCCATTTGGCATCAACCATCATTATATAGGCAATTCCCAACTTATATAGATCTGAATTTACATAGATTAATTTTAATTAAGAACTGGGCCTGAAACCGGTGCCCTCCTGAAATAATGAAAGTGTGGGACACTGAATTGAAACTGAATCCTTCAAGATAGTAAGTGACTGCTTTGCTATGCTACTTATGCACTTATTCTTTAATATAATTATTTTTAATATTAAGTCTTTGTGATCCACTAGTACTCCATAACTATGTTCTGACTTATATAGATTTAATTAATGTAGGGTTTTGCGAAATGATCACCTACATAAGTCAGGGATTGCCTGTATTCAGATTAATCTTTTTGTTAAATGTTAATTCCATAATGTTTTAGATTTTGTTTTGTCATAAATATTAACATTATACCATATAATATTTGATATTTTCACTATGGAGATTGATAAGCAATCATCTTGATTGCTAATTGATGCATTCTTTACAATGCTAATTAATACATTCTTTGTTTTCAGAAATAATTTCATTTTGAAGAAAATAGATTCTTCTATATAATTTTGCATTGTAATAATATTTTAGTGTAAAATATATTCTTTAATAATTATTTAAAATATTTTCATATAGGTAGTGAATAACAATATTAACTAATTAATAGTCTACATGCCATTATATTCAAATTAGAATTTTTGTAAAAATTATAAAAATAATAAAATGTGTTTAAAATAATAAAAAGTGGCAATTTGTTTCCATCAGCAGTTATAAAAAATAGTTATATATTACAGCAATGGTTCATAAATGCAAATAATTCAATTTTTAAACAATAGAAAATTAGTTAAAATTTGCATAATAATTTAATGTAACATACCCATACATCACACAAAAATAGGCAGCCATATGAGAGATAAGAATGACCAATAAACCACCCATAGAAATGCAGCTGGTGCTATCTGTACTGTTTTGATATTGATCTTCTAATTTTGGATCAATAAACCGAAGAGTAAATAATCTGACATATTTTCCTAAATCCCTACATTATAAAAATGTTATTTTTTTAATTTTAATATTTAAGCAAATTTCAAAAAGTTTTCAAATACATTAATTAATACATAAGTACAATCCTACAAAAATGATTCTCACTGTCTTTCTGTATTTATAAGCTCTTTGTGTAATCTTAAATGATATTCATTGACATCTTTGGTAGCATGATCTTCTTCTGGATTATTTTCTGCCTGTATTAAATTATAAAAAACAATATATTCTAAAACAAATAAATTTATATCTGTATATACCATATTACTTTGAATTTAAGCTGCAGTACGTTTTAAAATTGGAAAAAATAAAAATGATTTTATAATAGGTATTGAAAATATTGGAAAAAATAAAAATGATTTTATAGTAGGTATTGAAAAATAAGAAGCATTTTTATTTACTTAAATAGGCTACCTAATTTACTGAGAATCTCGTTCAGATATATTATCACTTTCGATTTTAAAAAAATAGCGCCTGGTATCTTCTCCCAAACAAGTTTTAATCAATCTTTAATCAATTCTGTTGTCATCCATGCATTCTTTTGTGCTTGAACCTTAGGAAAATTTTCCTTGGGTTCAGTTTTTTGTTTAAAATAATAAAAAGTGGCAATTTGTTTTTATCAGCAGTTATAAACAGTATTATAGTAATTTGTGATTTTTCTTATAATTAAAATATGGCCAGATACGACGCGATTCTACAAGCTACTATCAAATGGCAACTGGATTAAATCAGAAAAATACGAACGGGGAACCACCGAATAAACTGTTATCAATGGTCATAATACTACGCACACGCTTAGAGTGTGAAGCTAAAAACCTAACATTGGGGAGTGGGAGATGGGAGAAATAACAAAGTTAAAATATTCGCTTTGAATTTAAGCCACACCCAAATTTTACATCTTAAAAATTGGAATAAAAAGTGTGGCTTAAATTCAAAGTAATACGGTATACACATGTAAATTAGAGTAACTTTTAAAAATAATATTGTATTGCTTTAGATAAAAATTATTTTGCATTATTAAAAATGAACTTAATTTATAAAATCACAGAAATAATATGGCATAGTAAAAATTAATTTTTTAACAAAAGATTTAAGTTGACTCTATTGCAGTTCCTATAGGATGAATCATGAATGCAAGATTTTGCTTTTTATATTGAGTGATATGGAGTAGAATATTCATTACTTTAAAATCTTACATTATATTTAAATTCATAATATAAATAATTTATTAAAAATTCATAATTTATTAATTATGAATTTTAATTATTTTCCTAAAATAATTTCCTTTAGTATATTGTACAGATTATTAAAATAATATAAAAATAATTAAAATTAATTATTTTTAACTGAAATTATAATATATGAATACCTCAGAGAAACTATTATTGCCATTTTGATTTACTTTCCCAGCATCTAAAGTTCCTTCAGGGTACTGGAAGAAAAGCATTCTTATTTTATTTTATTTTTTAAGAAACTAGGTCAAAAATATTTTATTTCGTTCTGCATTCTATATAAATGAAAGAACAAGACATTTGTCAAATATTATATCTTACTGGCTTGAGTACTTGAACTATAAAAAAAGTCTTTATTCCAGCAAGACGAATCGCTTCCTCTCTTGATGCACCATCACCTGGCATGACTTCAAATTCACCATTTAAATAGCTTAGAGTTTTTTCAGATATATGTACACGACTAAAAAAAAAAGATTAAAATTAAAACAAATAAAAGCTATTGAAATAATATATATAAAAATTTTTTAAATAAAATAAGTGAATAAATGGACTTTATCAAACACATTAAACATGTCTTATAAAAGTTTAACGATGAAACTTACCCTGGTAAGCCACCACTCTCCATTTTGTTAGCCAATTCCACGTCTCTGCTGTAAACATCAAACTGCCATTGTCTTTGCCCTAAAACACCAGCTAATACTCCTCCTGTATGCACTCCAACTCTCATGTCAACAATCGACTTTGTTTGCTCTCTTACAGACCTGAATTAATTGATAATGTCAGATAAATGAGGGAAGTAAAATTAAAAAGATAAATACAATTACTAATAATAATTACCTAATAGCTTCCACCATGCTAAGACCCATATGTACACAAAGCACTGCATGATCTGGTCTATCAACAGGAGCTCCACTGATGCAGTAATAACAATCACCTAAGATCTTTATTCTCAATTGATGATACTTCTATGTTTTATAAACATAAAAATAATTTAATACTAGGGATTAATTTAAACTGTTTTAATATTAAAAATTTTTACCTCTGCCAGTTTGTCAAATCT
The DNA here is from genome assembly GCA_000484575.1 of Olivierus martensii. Lineage (NCBI taxonomy): Eukaryota > Metazoa > Arthropoda > Arachnida > Scorpiones > Buthidae > Olivierus > Olivierus martensii. The sequence goes on along the minus strand of AYEL01015535.1, from coordinate 40,541 downwards.
TGCAAATAATTCATTTAATGTTCTTACTAATTCAGCTGCAGGACAAGTAGAAGATATTGCTGTGAAACCAACAATATCTGCAAATAAAATACTGTAGAAAGAAAATTATCATTCAATTTTTATAATAAATATAGCAAGATTTAAAATTAATTCTGTAATAATAAAATCTGAAAAAAGCTTATTTATTTAAATCTCTCGAGACTGATAAATTTAAAGTGCAACCCAGTATAAATATAATTAAATATTAAAGTTTTTTTTTAAATAATAATTCAGCATGCTTTTGTGATGTAAAAGATATACCGTATATTGAAATATTTTGAAGATCATCATTAAATTTCAAGTAAATTTTCTAAATCAACCTTTAACCTTTTCTTTGAATTCTATTGTTCTATCTCTTATTCTTTAGAAGGATTTATGAACAACTAAGTTCTTCAATTTCATTTTATGTTATTTCCTTTACAAATGAGTAATTTTTTTCTTTAGGAATTTCCCATTTTATTTTTTTTCTATTGTAGTTTAATAAAAAGTAATTTTTATGAAAAGGTTATGACATTTTCTTTCATACAGAAATGAAATAAATAAATATTGAACACTTCAATTTATTAATTAATATAAAATTTATTCTCTTTATGTATTTTTTATCATGCAATGATTAAATTATTTGTAAGATGACTGTGCAAGACCACATTTTCTTAATAGAAAAAAAATCTGATGAATAAAATCATGAGCAATACATACACAAATGCATATTATATAATTTAATGCAAGTAATGTACTTATTTATATTTATTAATTAAATATATTTGACAGATATTATCGTTATAATTTATTTATTATTATTATTATTATTAAAATATGTATGTCTACAAAATACATAACTCAGTATACAAGTCTGCAGCATGTCTAATGAAACATATATTTATGACATGATATAAAAACTACCACTCGAAGTTTGAAGTGATAAATAAAGCTGTGAAATGTCAAGTGGTAATTCATATATACACATTTAGATATATGTAGTATGCTTAACCAAAGACGTGATCCTTTCCGATAGCACACATAACTACATATTGATTTTGCAGTTCAGTTCAGTCTGAACAGCATAGACACTCATATAAACAAGATCTAGATATAATTTAACACAGAGGAAATCATTGATTTTGCAGTTCAGTTCAGTCTGAACAGCATAGACACTCATATAAACAAGATCTAGATAAATGATTTCCTCTGTGTTAAATTATATCACCATATCACAAAATTTTATTTAAAATAAATTTTATGCAATTTTTTTTCCTTACTTTTAAATTAGAAATTTCTATAAAAGAGAGAATTATTTTCTTGATATTTTTAGCATTTAATTATTAAATTTAGTAAAAGTCATTAAAATTTATTACAATTTTTTTGCTTTATATAACAATATAAAATATTCTAACTGATCATTTTAAACATTAAAAATGTTTCAGTATCGGAAGAAAGTTAAATGCGATTTTACATTCGGTGTCATAAATATCAAATTTTTTCTTTTTTTTCTTTTTTAGCGATTTTTATGCACGAAAAGTCATCACGATATCATAACAGGTACTTCAGATGCAAAAGTTTCGCCAATGGTAACATACTGTTTGGTCTTTATCGAACGGTCGTTCTCTCTTGAAATATAGAAACATTAGATCCAACCTATTCGCCTGCAATGTAATCTTTCCTGTACGACTTCGATGCGCTAAGGTGAAACCCGTAATCAAATATTTTACGCGACCCGAGAATCTAACGAGGAGAAAAAAGTTTAATGAAAGCTTTTGCATTTTTTTTTTCTCTTATTAGATTTAAAAAAATAAAATTTCTGAAATGTGTTCGCATCGTATTTTTTTAACGTTACTTACATATATTCAATGGTATCCGGAGCAAAAAATATCTTAACATATTTACATAATGTTGTGCATTCTTCTCTATTTTTTTTTTTCATATCTTTAAATCAAAATTAGTAATTTTTAATGCTTAATTTCTAATTTTTAATCTTAGATTTAATGATCCTAACAAATTATTTATAATTTTTATTTTTATTTTTATTTTCCACAGATAGATGATGATGACACTGTTTTCTAAATAAGGTAAGTGTACACTGTTTTTTTTTAATCGTAGATTTAATGATCCTAACAAATTATTTATAATTTTTATTTTTATTTTTTTTTTCCACAGATAGATGATGATGACACTGTTTTCTATCTTACCTGATAAGGTAAGTGTATGTTTTTTTAAGCATTATAATTATTATACGCGTTTAATGTTTTAAGTACAGAATAAATTACGTTCAGATAAATTGTAATTAAGTCGAAAGCAAACTCTTGCTTTAGAAATTCGATAAAAATGTCATTGTCAAGGGTGGATTTTCCTTTTTTAAATGGAGTCGGATACCATAAAATTAGAAATGATTTTTTTTTCTCATCTCTAATGGCAGTTTTAGTGAATCTACAATAAAAAAAAAAATTATTTTTTTACAGTTATTTTTGTGTTGGCACTAAAATTTCCATTCGCCTCAATGCAGCGCTCTTAATAAAGTTATCAAATTACGCTATAACATAAGACTCCAGGAGCATTCATACTGTAAAAACGGACTAATAGGATAGTTTTTTCACTCAGTTATTATTAATCACGGATAAATATGATAAATAAAACTTAATTACGCATTTAAACAAACAAACTACTCTGTTTATCAAAGCATTGCCGTCATCTTTATCCTCGGAGATAGTAATGATCAAACCATCTGCTTCAGTAAAACACAGCTGAAGAGATAGATACTAACAGATTATAGCTTATGATTATTCTAGAATTTATTGCCTTATATTCGCACACTAGCCGTTATTCTATCAAATTAGACAGTAAAAATACAGATAACGTTACATCCAGCATTTATTCAATCAACCTGTTTCGAAGTTAGACTGCTACCGAAGCAACAATTTTATATAAAATCAGTCTTTGGTGTAAAATTAATGCGTATAAGAAAAATTCCATTTTTTTTTTTTTTTTCTTCTTCTTCTTTCTCCTCTTAAGAACATTTTCCTTACACAGACCATTATTCAAAGATACGCTCCAAAATTCTCGTTTTTACTTTATAATTTTAAAAGCAGATGATTTCGACAAAACATAATTTTCTCATATATCACACCATCCGCTGGAAGATAGAAGAAAAAATAAAATAAAAGGGTAGGAAAAATGAAGAGAGAATTTTTATTATCGGCAGCAAAATGCCTCTAGAAATTTAATAACAACAAATTTAATTAATCCTGTAATAAAGGCACAGGAATAATTTCTTGTAGCAACTTAATTCTGCACGATAATAAGATTTATAAATTATATATTTTAATGGAAAAATTAACATTTTTTCCCTCCTTTTTTAAAGTAGTACTAAACTCCATTATCGAATTTTTCTTAACGATGCTATTTCTAATCAAATATATGGATTTTTTTCCCCACTCCTCTTTCTTCTCCGTCCATAAACTACTTTCTAAAACTTAAACGAAATTTAAAAGACGCATAATTTGATTAAAAATGATCAAAAATTAAATAATTTCGACTTAGTTTTAATTTCTATAAAAATACTATTTCTTTCTAGCAACGAAGATACTTGACATGAGGAGTAAACTAAGTAACGTATTAAAAATAGATTATTTGTAATAATTAATCTTTTAAAATGTTTATTTAGTATAAAATTACATTTTCGAACTTAAACAAATATAGAAGAGTATTTTTCTCTGCATGCTTCACTTAAAATAAATGTACTATATCATTTACGACTCACAGGATAATTGCCAAAAATTGCGACCAAAGAAACTCTTGTTCAAAAAATAGAACTAGAGTTTTTTTTTTTTTAAAGTAAAAATTTTAAAATAGTAAACAGTGTAAAAATATGTTTAAAAAGATAATTTATAGCTGTGATTAAATTCAAATTAAGCATTAATAAATATAGAAATTGTTTAAAAATGTCTGAAAGATTATAATGAGTTTTTGTTGTCTCGCAATATATATAACAATGCACATGTTAGGCATCGAGTTGGACTATAAATTTAATTATAAACCACGTTGACAATCCGGATATCATAAAATTTATAATAGACATCGATACTTTTATTGTTTAGCTGGCAGCGCTGTTATAGCTTGCATAAAACGAGAGGATTCGTTAAATTTTTATAAATTTTGTGCAACTATTGAAACTCGGTTGTTTAATATAAAATAATTCATATTTAGAGAACTAGAGATGTAAACAATAAATTCATATTTTCGATAGTAAATTTATGCCATTGATATTTTTCATCCTCATATATATTATTTTATTAATAGTCAAACGTGACTGGCTGGCTGGCTGACTCACTGACTTAAATATATTATTAATAGTCAAACGTGACTGGCTGGCTGGCTGACTCACTGACTGGATGTCCCTTTTTCAGTCAAACCACTGTACCGGTCGAACCACTGTACCGATTTCTATAAATATGGTATCGTTAGAAAGGTATTTCTATAAATAGGATATTTTTAGAAAGGTCTAATTTTTAGATGTCTGCGAAAGCCAAAATTATTTGTTGTTATTAATAATTTATAAAATTAAAAAATAAAAATTACATTGAAATTGTAGTTCCTCTAAAAAGACAAAGTCCGCAGATGGCGCTGTATAATAATGGATGCCATTTTATGATCCCTTAATGATATTTGGATTCCCTATACGAGTTCGGAGGTTATATTTCCGCTCATTTATATGAGCGGGTAATTTTTAGTCGTTAATAAAGTGGCTTCTGATGTTTGTACTTTTTAGAATTTTCGATTTTTTTTCGGAAAGCAGAATTTAAACGCCATTGAGTTAACACACTTTTGAGACAGATTCGAACAGAAGAAAAATTAGTAGAGTTATTAAAAGAGTCGGATTTTGTTGTCATTAATTATAGAATTATCTGAATTCTAGAGTTAACGTTGGTTTTCACATTTTATCGCTCATGTGAAACGGTGTTTAGTATTCTAGCAGTTGTATAGCGTTAAATATAATGTAGCATTATAATCTTCCATTATTAATAATTTGGAAGGCTTAAGAAAGGAAAAATGTCCTTCAGAGTTGAAGGAAACAAAGTATCTTAGAAATAACATAAACAATAAAAATGTAAGTACAGTATAAAAGTTTTAAAAATAATTAAAATTTATTCAATTAAAAAAAATTAATTAGAAACTGGAAGATGGCCGTTTTGTTAGAAATGTTCCATTCCTCTTCCATGTTTTTTCAATATCTTAGCGATTGAAACAAAAAACGTAAAAGAAAATGGCGATTTTTTTAATACGTATATAAGCTTTAAAATAAATAAGTACTGCACAAGTAATAAAATTTAAATAAAGAATAATAAAACCGGATTGGAAAGTTTTCTTTAGCCATCCAATTTTCCGATGTTGGGAAAAGAAACAAAAAATGACGCATCTTTTCCAAATACTGCGAGAAATGAAAGAGAGCGAAGTGTTAGTTTGGTGATTGTAATATCAAACTGACATGTATATAACTATCTAAATGATTTGAATTGTCTCAAACCTCTGAAGTCTCGTTCTTTCACATTATTATAAATTATTATTAGCAATATCTCCTTATTAAAGTTAATGGAACTGCAAGAAATGGCTGATGCTTTTGTAATTAAGCAGAATAAAAAAAAACACTACGAAATTATAAAAGCAGATGCAACAAAAATAAATTTCTTGGCATAATAATTTCGAAATTTGTTAAAAGTGAGAGTTCACCTATTGCGTGGCATCTACAAAGTGAATTCAGGGCCGGTAAACACACACAAAATTTTAGTTTCAATAATGTATGTTCTAATCTTAACCGTTTCGTTAGAAAAAAAGGAGAAAAATCTTGGCAGAAACATAAACGTGAAACGAAGTGCTTAAAAACTGATTGATGCCCGAAAACACGGTTCGCGATTACATTCGCTAGATACGTACCGGAATTTTATAATAGAGAATAGTCGAGAATTAGCGACGACAACAAATTGATTTTTGCCCAGCTTCCAGACGTCGGTAAATCAATTTATTGTAAAATTTGTGCGTTTTACCAAAGTATAAGTAAATTTTTTCGGCATTTAAACATCGTAACAATATATATTTTAACCATTCTATTTTTTTCCTGTGAAATTGGCCATTAGCTTTAAAATTCGATCAAAAATTTTTTAATGAATGGAAACCGCCGACGTCATTGCATCAGTTAGGTAGTTAGAACTACCAATTTTATGGTTGAAAAACTCTAAACTATATAACATTCCGTAAAAGATTTCTAGTTTTGCAGAAAGAAATTCATATTTTGTAAAGTTATTTCGTTAATACGATGTCGATCTTCGTTTATCTAGCCGCCATTTTTTTTAATATTGTTAAAAAACAAGATATATATATATATGCTGTATACGAATGTTTCGTATAAATGCGATTTATTAATAAATTCGGAATTTATTTTCCGGTGATGATTTTCGCTTATTTAAGCGATAAAATGATTGATAGGAAAAATTTTTCGCGCCGCCGCCACGGAAATGGTTAGATGATTACTTCCTTTATAGGTAACGCAGTGTCCAAAATCCTAAAACTAATACAAAACCTCACTGCATATTAATCATACTACTTTTTTAAGTAAATGCCAAAAGAGATGAAAAGATCTCCACGTTTCCTAAAGTACGTTTCCATTTACGCGATTAAAAAAAACGATTTTTGATTTAAAAATTCGGAAAAATTCTAAAAAAAAAAAAAAAAAAAAAAAAAAAAAAAAAAAAAAAAAAAAAAACAAAAAAAAAAAAAAAAAAAAATATTCTGAACGGCGAATTAAAAAACATATTTTTGAAATTTGTAAAAGTATATTATTTAACCAGCTGTAAGACAATAAAAATGTAATATCAAAAAAATTTAAATAATTTAAAATTAGCGTCATTTAGAGTAAAGTAGTTAAAATTGGCGCTGCGATCGAATACCACCACAGACGTAGATCTCTCAGAATTAATATTAGCATACATATTAATGGAAGAAGAAGAAGATATATCTACGCGGCTTTAGAAGACGTCACCAGTGATAAATGCGCTCTTTCCGGTAGATTAGCGAATTAAATTCGCCAAAAAGCATTCATCCGCTGACGTAAGTAAGGGAAAAAAAATGCCAACAACAGTAAGAAGTTTTCCAATCGAAGACGTCATGCAATATTCGTATTTTACTCCGAGGAATTCATATTCAACGTATATACATGGACAGAAAACTTTCCGAAATTCTAGATCTCATTATAAATCCATTTGATTCCCTTTATTTATATTCCTGTCTCATCTATCACTCTCGCATGAGACGATGGCATGATCTCGTGTATCGCCAATGAAGCATGAAGATGGAAAGTATCCTTTAATATCTATATATATAAAAGTATGTATACAATATGTAATATAGAGCTACATCGTTCTTTTGTTCAATAACCGAATAATAAAAGGTACAAGTTCCGTTCCCGAAATAAATTTCCAATATAAAATAACCGTACGAAAATGGGAAATTATTTTTATACGCCATTTTTGTTTGTATAAAAAGGTGGAAAATAGACGACGATTTGCATAATATCAATTTTTATGCATTTTTTTTTTTTCTTTCCATCGTTCACTATATTGGACAGAACAAGAGGTATTTTATATTTACCAAAACCGGGGAAAAAATCAATCATATCTGACTACTTAGTCTCTCAACTATCGATCTCCTGCAGGATTTTTAAGCAGAATTCCTTTTTTACTCTTTGCCCTTTCGCATCGACATGTAGAAACGGGAATTCCATTCTGTTACCAACTGTATACAGGCACAACCTTAGAATAATGGTGGAGAGAGAAAAAAATATTCGCTTTTTTTTTTTTGCAAACGATCCGACATCTTAAACGTCTTAATTCGTAGCATATAAAAAAAAACTTTTTATTTATTATTTTTATTTCTATTAAAGGCCGATAGGGGGATTCTCGTAAATCTCTCCATTTTGTTTTTTTTTTACTATTTTTGAACTGTCAGAATTTCTAATCTAATTTTGATTTAGGTGGATGATAGCGAAGTATCTCAGGAACTTACATAAAACTCGAATAGACGGTTATCTCAAGAAACAAAAGAAAGAAAGGAATCCGATTTACTTTAATGTAAAAATGGAATTTTTCATTCTACTTTTACGGATTTTCCACTCCAACGTGTTCGTATTTTGCACTAAATTTAAAATTCTCGTTAAGTTTCCTAACTAAAATTCAATTTTCTAGCCAAGAACGAATTTTTTTTTTAACGCCACACTTATAACGTTTACTTTAAAACGACTATTTGAGTATACGCAACACGCTTTTAACTCTCTTCTGGTACCAACTTTTAAAAGTTGTTAAATCATTTATATATAATATAATTACTAAAAAGTATTTACCAGATTTTTAACTCGTTCGACTGCATACAAAACTGTAAAATAGAAAAATTTATGATACCAGATTACTGGAGAACAGATTAAGTTTGGTTACATCAGCGTATGTTTAGATACAATGTTACTCGGCCTCGGGTTGTTGGGTTAATAGATTATAGGTTTAAGTACATACGTTAATATGTTTACGGATTCGGTACGTAGATTAAAGAGTTTCAAGTTGGTACATAATAGTTCAGTCGCATAAAATTTTAACACATTTTTAGGATTTGGCCACATAGTTTAAACGCATCTGTTAGTTCTGCTAGCTTACTCGGATTAACAAATTTATAGTCTGATACATAAGTTATTAACCTATACTTACAGGTTAACACGTTTATAAACTATTCACATATTTATCTTTCACTATTAATAGTAATAAATTATTTGCCAGTGGTATAATTTTGTTGTTTTGCTCGATATGTTTTCGCAGTGTCTTATAGAGACTAAAATAAATTTTTTCTTTAGTCACAGCACATTTAATTCGAGAAAAAACAGAATTCGATTCACGTCTACAGGATTACTTTATCTGAAAGTTCGATTGGTGCCTGGTTAATGAGGCGCAAAGCATTTTTAAATAGAAAAATTATAACATGGTGATAGATCTAGTCCAGTTTTATAAACACCTATCTAGGCGATAAATAATGTTGACAAAACAGAGGCAAATATTAAAATTGCCAAAGGATATACAGGTAATTACCCTGGCACCTATTGCATTATGCAGTTTGCAATTATATTTCTGCGATAACTAATTCAATTTCCTCTTATCGTCACTCTATAGTTATCATTATCATTACTTAAATCATTAGTTGCAGTAAAGCGATAGTTACTAAATTATCAGTTTGGCATATAAAAAAGCGTGGTGAGTTACGTGCTACCATGGTAACAATCGTGCCCCCCGTGTCGATGAACAGTATCAGTCATTGTTCGACGTTATTTATTATTCCGTGCGTAATTACGTAGTTTCGGACCACTCGAGCGCGTCACGAATATTAATTCCTCCAAGTCTCCTTCGCTCGTCTGGAGAAGTTTCGTGACGATAAATCTCATTTAAGAAGTAAAATTATATTAATGCGCGAGTAAATAGACATTAAAGCGAAGTACGTGATTAAATGAGTGAAGGTTCCTAAATATATCACTACCAGCCAACCGAACTACACAAGTCTTCAATCGATAGTACGGGAATAATATATTAATTCTGGAACATTATCACCGAATCACTTGATCATCATCCCGGTTGCGTGCCTTATAAACAATTAAATGTGGAGCATTTCTTCCATTTAGATAGTACGTGTACCCAACACGATCCGCATCACTTCAAAGAGCAACATGTATTGACATACTCAATAAAATTCGTTAATATACAGAAAAAAATCGGAAATTTTGATGCTATTAAACTGTTAACGTGTGCGAAGAATTTATTATAAAAGTGCCAAGTCTGTTAAAGAACTAGTATGTTATATGATTGACCACTCTGCAGAAGCCATTATGGTTTTTGGATGAATGTCTGTTCATCCTAAAAATCCATTAGCTTTAATGTAGCCTATAAAAGTGCAGTTCCTATTCGGAAAAAGTGTTATTAATCATAATCAGATCGAAATTCCGAACTGCAACGGTCATTAAACGTTAGACGTATTAATACCGTGTTACTAAAACTGCATTTTACAAAATGGAAGATTCTTGATATTGAACAGAATATCGTCCGACGAAGTAACTTTGAAAATTTTGTGCAGTTTGTTTGGGAAATATTTTTTCTTATTTAACAATAATCAACTTCAGGCGACGCTCCTGGTATGCAACATTTACCCTGTGATCAATAGTCGCAAAAATGATTACAGGTGGATCGATTTTGAAAGCATTCCGGTTTTTAAAAATGTATATGATAATTTTGGAGCCAAACATAAATCGGTTAATGTTTTGTATGATGCAGCATTTAAAAAGTCTCCGAAAATTCCTTAAAATATGAAAAAAAAAAAATTATAGCACTTCATAATGATATATTTTTTTTGAAAATTCGTGAGATGAATGATAGTTTACGGGATAATTTATTTTGCAAAAATCTCTTTTGAATATTATTCCCGAACGAAAACTCTGATATCATAATTCTATTAAGAGCTAGTAACAATATTTTATAGAATATCGGATCGTTCTACAGGAGTCGATAGTTGCTATCTACTTTTTTTATCAGTTATATATCGCTTGGCGTGATTGTCTACCGCTCTGTTCTCTTTAAAGTTGATATGTAGGCCGTGACAACGGAGAGAGAAAAATGTCCGTCATAAAGGCGACAGAGTTACGATTGACTTTCAAATTTTTAAGCATTTTTCGAAAGTTGGGCAATAGAATATATAAAAAAGGGGGAAAAAATGGCTGTGCTATAGCCAATTATATGGATACTAAGCATATTAAAATTTTAAATATTTAGCAGTTCAGATAAGCCGCTAAATGCATTTTCCATTTAACGTTTTATGTAATTAAAAGAGACCATTAGAAAAATTCATTTATTATTTAACCGTGAAGATAACGAATTTAATCGCCAACCAGCCTCTTTTTATACACAATAACCTCAAAAAAAATGCGAAATTTTTTTAAAAACAGGATTTTTTGGAATATGTTACTTGGATGCAAGGCGGCTCGCATTCTCTACAGAAAAAAAAAATCTCAAAAATAGTTACGCTAAGATTACTTAAACTCGAAACTCGGATTCCCCAGAGAATATTCCAAGGTGAAAAATTGTTCGAAATGTCGCATTGATTGACTGCCACGCATTCTTCTTTAACGCGAATGAAGATGGGTTTTTATAAGTAACATTTAAAGCGAAGATCGATAGAAAATTTGCATATGGCTCCGTCTGTCCGAACGGAAACACGTCATTAGTTCGTTAAAATTTAAACGCATTTAAAAATTCTGTCCGATCGTTCTACGGTTCGTTACGAAAAATGGCAATTACTTTAAATTACTTTTAAAGAAAAATATAGTACTCTCTTTAGCTATCAGCCGTATTAATAATCATAAAAAAAGTATGGTAGCAGTAATAAGTTGTAACTAGTTTAAAAATAATAACCACAAAATTACGGTTCGGATAATGGAAGTTGATGAGTAAATCGATAAAACTGCTGTAATTGGTTACACTCCGTTTGAGAAAAAATATTTTTCGAATGTTTCCTGCATTGAAAAATTTAAATTGGACTAAAGATGATCTATCGCTCCCATGCTGACTGTTTCAGCGCCGGTTCCAGATGTGTGTTACACAGTCCACATTTACAAACACGATACGAAAGCTACATCATTAAATCATCTCTTCCTAATGGTTTCTGTTGAATTTAATTAAGAATTTTTCCATATAAAACCACACTAACCTGACATTTTCGTGTCTGCACATGTAGATTTTTTTAAACTGTCCCGTGACTACGGCTCCCAAATCCTGTCGTATCTCTGCAGCGACGTGTTTTGGCAGAACTGATAACAGTAGTCTTTCCTATATTTAAAAAAAAAAATGAAAATACTTATTGATATAATAACAGGCAAGAAAGAATTTCAAAATTTAAAAACTTCTTTCGAGATTTAAGGCGAGAAAAATAACCGGAAAGTTAATTATCTATCAGTAATCTCCTACGATAATTAACTATTTAATCATACCGATTACCGGAATGGATATTTTCCTGGCACAGAACGAGAGAAAAAAAAAAGCCAAGGTGTCATCACAGATGATAACAAATTAGTTATGCAGTGTCTCTCCAGAAAAATTTTCATAATAAATCAAACCTTTGCATTTTATGGAAGAAAAAAAATATCGAAAGAGAGGAAAATCTCTTATTTTTTAAACGTAAGCAAAAAAATGTTTCCAGTATTTAAAGGTTAAGATGTCTAGGAGAACCATCGATGAAAAAATATTTTCTGAATGTATGCGTAATTAATTTTATTCTATATACTGTTTTCTGGCATAATTTTTAAGATATTTCCATAAAAACATATTTTAACTGTTTATGGAGAATAAACAAACATTAAAATTCCAAAGCGTATAAAATTTTTGGCACAGTTCAAATGTCGAAACGCGGCTCTTGGCATTGTTTCGATAAAAAATTTCCAGAATTTTGTTTAAAATTGTGACGCGCGGTTGAATTATATATGTTGTATAACGTATAAATTTTCGATTTTGACGTAATTTATTGTGATCGTGTACTAAAAATTTCGATACATTTCACGTACACACATTGCATTATTCTTTAAATATGCAAATTTCTCATTGTTACATCACAATTAAGGCCACCATTTTGTTTTGTGCCTAGGCCTACTCTTTTTTGTATATATTATCTACATAACGCGAATATATTATTTATATACTTATTATTTTTTGGCAAAAATACGAAAGAAGATGGCTTCCGAACTTATTAAATAATAATTTTTTAATCATTTTCGTTTCGGAGGCAGAGTTAACTAGGATTAATTATCCAACATTCCAGCCAGGACTCCATCTTTTATCGCCCGCTTCTAACAGATGGCAGAATATTTATCAGGCAAACAAGGTTCAAAGGTGGAAAGATGTTCGGCTTCTGTCATTCTCGGCCGACCACGAGATTAATGATGGCGGATTCCGACAAAATATATGAGAAGACGGACAATTGTTATACCGGCGGCAGTCTGACTTAGTTTTACTCCAGTCAGGTTATCTATGTGGATAGATAAAGAAAGAAACATTACCTGTTCCTGAGATTCTTCTTCTAGGATTAATTTAGCTTCTAGACTCTGACGGGTTTCCAAAAAAGCTTTTCTCTGTTGTCGTTCCATGAAGAAGTAAGTCATGGCTCCGAGAAGATTAGTACACACGTAAAGACAGACATTTGCACCGAACTGAAAAGAAAAACAGAAAAAAAAATAAAGCTTTACTTTTTTGTCTCATGAAGTCGCTCTAATATCTGATAACCAACAAGAGTTGGAAATCTAGCGATAGAAAGATCAATATAATAGATGACATTCTTCCAGTTGATCATCAACCATCTTTAATTAACGTTCGAATTTCTTCGTCTACGGATTATTTTATAAAGTTCATTATTGATTCTGCTCCTAGATGTATAAAAAAAAACGTGTAGAGTGATGGATCTTTCGTTAATTCGATAATTTAATGGAAAATTTATGATAAAAACATAAATTTAGGAGGAACCGGTGCAGAAATAATTTTTAGATATTAATAGTCAAACCTGGCTAGCTGGATGTCCTTTTTCAGTTGAACTACTGTACCGATTTCTATAAATAGGGTATCTTTAGAAAAGTCTAATTTTTGTATATCTGCGACAGCCAAATTTATCTGTTGTTATTAATAATTTAAAAATTAAAGAATAAAAAATTACATTGAAATTGTAGTTCCTGAAAAAAGACAGAATTCGCAGATGGCACTGTAATGCAATAATGGATGCCATTTTATGATTACCTACACGAGTAAGGAGGTGTTTTTCGTCGTTATATACGGTATTATAAAATTAAATCACAAGATTATAAGCGGGTAATTCCTAGTTTTTAGATATTCGAAATTTATTAACAAACCACCAATAGATTATCATTCTAAAGTGTTATCGAAGATATCCAGATAAAAAATTTTGCCTGGGAAATTAGATATATATTGCACCTCCACATTTCCATTCTAGATCCATAAAAGTTGGAGATTCGAAATGGGAGAATTTTTTTTTTTATCGATTTCGATGGAAGATTCGACCTTAAGGACTTTTTTAATCGATATCATTTAAAGATTCGATTCCCGTCGAAAGTTCGAAACTGAAAGGTTTCTCACTTGAGTACAAAGATTCGAACCTCGGGGGAATTTCTTATCGGCTCCAGTCGAACTCAAAAAAGATTATTATTATTTTTTTTCTTAACGATCTAGTCGGAAATGATTTTTAAACAGGCACGAAAATTTTATCGATTGCAGTCGAAAAAAAAATAATAATAAAAAATAAAGTAATAAATCTTCAGAGCCAATAAAAAGGATTAAAAAATATTATACCAGAATAGAAAGGCGGTTGGCAATTGTAGATAAATGAATTTTGCCAGAGATAGTGATCGGTTTATTGCTTCTAGGTTGTTATATAAATTTTGAACTCAATTTTGATGCTGCAGTCATAAAAAACATGTTTGCCGGAGTTCAAGATGGTAAATCCTTCACGTTCTGGGGATAATGTAATCTATAACTATTGTTACTTATTTTTTTTTCAGAAAATAATAATAGATTTTTCGAATATTCCCCACAGAAAAGTTGTTTATTAAATGTTGCGAAACGCGAATGTTCTAAAATATTTTTTTAAATTTTAAATAAACGACATCAGCTTTAAAAACCGCATCGATCAATTCAGAACAGTAGCATTAATGGATCTAGAAATTACTTACTACTAACAGATGTAGAAATATCTAAATGAGGGATTAAAATTTCAAAGCTGATTTACCTTTCTAGTGCGCACGCATAAATTTTGCATTAAAATTAATTCTCTTCAACAATTCTCCATCGCACCTAAGTGCCGCAACTATAGGAACTTCAAGAGGATTTAATTTATCAATAAGTCTGGGGATGTAACTCGAAATCTCACGCAGTTTCCTGACATTTAAATTATAGCGTGGGATGAAAAAAAAAAAAATTTATACTGTTAAACTGTATAATGATAGGTAACCGCCGTTTTTAATTTTACAGAAATTTGAAGAATAAACAGAATCAGATTTAATACAGTATGGCGGTAAGAAGAGTGTGTCTTGCTGGCAGTCGTGAATAATTCATTCTTAATCCAATTTTGCAGCAAAACTTTCATTGCTATACGAGTAAATAGCAGAATCATGAGATGAAACCGGTCAAAGTTTTATCTAGTAGAACATTAGAAGAGCTGAGACTGCATTAAATATTCAACAGATCGTTTTTCCACAAAAATTGCGATCTACTTCTATAAAGCAAAAAAAATTTCTTTTATATAAAATATATATATATATATGTGTTGCCCTTACAACTATCGATTTTATAAAAGTTTGTAACTGTCTGCATTATAATAGATAATAACCTGTTTATGTAGCGCATTGTTTTTGTCATGTACATTGATGGATGGCGAATATGTAAACTCGCTCATTTTTTTTTTTCCCCTTCCGTTGGACGAATCTAGTTGCTGCAATTCACTAAAAAGGTCTGTTCCGAATTTCAAATTGCTTCAGAAGTTTGTAACGCGTGAAAAAATTTTTATATAAAACCATGAAAAATGAGCGAATCGCGTTTCCAGTGTTAATTTCTAAAAAGGCGGCCATGACAGATTTTTGCTATATTAAGCGATTTTTAAAAAAAAAAAGATGGGAAACCGATCGCTGTGGCTAAAGTAAGAATTCCATAAAATTTATTGAATTTTGTTACCGGCGAGACGATGTTAAGGCAAAGTATGATTCAGAAATACTCTTGGGAGTGAAAAGCTTTGTCTGTATAATCCTAGCATTATAGGTTTATCCGAAGATTTATTAAATTGTACAAACGTTGTAAGTATACTGTGCCGTTGTTCCGATATGTTTCGTGTAGTATGCCTCTTAATTTTTAAACGCTTTTTTGTATACCAATATTGCTTTATACATGATTTATACACGCCGACGAGTGCAACTACTTACTTACTTCGGAAGTTTACAAAGCGCATTAGAAGATTTTCAAAAGAATTAAATTCTGTAGGTCGTAGTTAATTTTGTTGCAGTAAAAAAAAAAAACATTGATCTTCAACTTTGACCTTTAGCAAAATCAGTTTTGTAATTTCGGTATGCCGTGTGAACTTCATTTAAATTCCACCACGATGCTTAATTAGCGAACCAACGTAATTATTCATATCAACGGTTTTAATAATGATAAAAATACAAAAAAGGGCTTGTTTTGGCCTTGAAATATAGTAACACGATATATAAACCATTATAACCTTAAATAAAAATCAAATAGGGCCTACAAATTATTACTTAAGGTTTGTAATGGCTTAAACAGTCTAAAGCACTGTTATCTTTATGAAATTTTTAATTTGACCAAACTAGAAAAATCCTTTAAATTTTTAAATTTGTTTTTTTAAATATTATATTGATTGTATTCATCTACAAACGAGCGGTCTAACTAAGCGCTCTTTTTTAATTTTTAAATTAGAATATTTAAAATAAATAAGCTGTCATTGTTACGTCACTTTTTCTTTGTTTCGACATTTTTAAAAAATCGAATTAGCGTCAATTAGAGTGCGAACGATGGCAGCCAACGTCGAGAGTTACAAACAAAAAATGTAACAGGCACAATAGTATTGTATACTATCGTTAATAAAAATCCGATAAATTCCCTCAAAATAAAAAAAATATATATATATAGATTTATTTTTATTCCAACGTTCAAACTTTGGGTATTTAATATTGGATATTTTTTCGATTTTTCTAAAAAAAGTTGATGATCCGAAAATAAGATTTGAGTGCTGCAATACTTCGATAAACTTTCCTTATTTAACAGAAAAGCTCTCTCGTCTGGATAAAAATTGATATTTCTGGAGTAATATTACAGACTATTACCGTCATCACGCTGCGATAATCGCTCGAAAAGCAGAAAAAAAAAAAAAGAAACAAGTTATAGAATTTTGTTTTAGTCGATTTTTCCCGAAATCGATTTTCGAATAATTCGAGTTAACGATCGAATAAGATTTAAAAATATGTAAGGATTCGATTAATGTAACCACTAAACGCGACAAGGCTAAATTTACATTAAAAAACTTTTCGAATTTTATTATCATAATAGTTTTAGCGCATTTTATCGCGCCCGATAATGCCGCCGATCATTTTTAGATATCATATAAATAGTCAAACGTGGCTGGCTGGCTGGATGTCTCTTTTTCGATTTAACTACTGTACCTATTTCTATAAATAGGGTATCTTTAGAAAAGTGTAATTTCTGGATGTCTGCTTCAGTCCAAATTATTAGTTGTTATTAATAATTAAAAAATTAAAGAATAAAAATTAAATCGAAATTATAGTTCCTCTAAAAAAAGACAGAGTCCGCAGATGGCGCTGTAACATAAGAATGGATGTCATTTTATGATTCCGCCATGGATTCCTACACCAGTTCGGAAGGTTTTTCTCATTATAAGATTATATTTCCGCTCATTTATATGAGTGGGTAATTTCTAGTTGTTATGATGATATGCCAGAGTATCTGGACGTCAGATTTTGCTGAGCGGCAACCAAACTAAATTCAGAATTTGTCTTGTTTCTTCTGTTTGTATTTTTAGAGCGTAAAATCGATGGATGTACAAAGTAATCTTGAGAGTCGGCCTTTAAACGATTAGACATTCGTGTAAGTTTAATTCATTCATTTGCATAACAGTGAAGTCGAAACGTCAGACAATGGCAGAATAGCTTTGATTAAAAATTATTTCTCGCTGGATATTCCCAATTCTCACAGTCGTACAAACGTGTCTAAACTTGTTTAAAAGCCGCCTAAATTTTATTATTATTTGATTTATCGCTTTCCAATCTGTAAACGCAAAAAATGAGAAAGAAAATATGTTTTGTGCGTCACACTGGTCACTCTTAACATAGATTAAAGATCGATTGAAGGGTCGAAAGTCTATAATTAAACTTTCAAGGATAATATTTCTTTTCGTATTCCTTTAATACTTAATGTAGTCGATTCTCGGTTTGTTTTCTCGTATAAAATGTTACTTTTTTAATCAAATTTTATTAAATGAATACTTACAGAATTAAAAGATTAGTCGGGAATAGGTTATGGGGATTTAAAAAAGTAAGACGATGCGATGCAGCAAGAAATGGGGGATTAGAATGTAATAGTTGATATGGCATCCGGCCGAAACCTCATTTTATTTAAGCGATTTTTTTTTCTTCTTTTTCTGTTTAATATCTAGATGGAAAATCGGAAAAATTGCTGGATACTAATGACTCCCCTTCGAGATCTTATTCATCTCTTAAAATGTAGCAGAAAGTCCGACGTGTTTCCCGCCGATCTTTATGCGGAACAATAGGAAAAATGAAAGGATAAAAAGTCGCTTTTCTCCGTGATTTATCGCAGCGGTCCTGCAAACTTTTGTTTAATCGTGTGGCTCTTTATCAGTATAGACAGACAGTACCGGCTCTAGCCCCGATGCAGCTTTCTTGTAACATTTACTCAGCGCCCTTACAATATTGTTGGATACGTATTGAAAAAAAATGATCATTTTGGCGCCCCGATGCGGTGTGTCGTCTAATTAACGTATTAAACCGGCCCTGAATATAGAAAATAATCTGGCATACGTATTGAAAAAAAATGATCATTTTGGCGCCCCGATGCGGTGTGTCGTCTAATTAACGTGTTAAACAGGCCCTGAATATAGAAAAAAATCTGGCACAGCTTACAGCAAACATATATTACGATAAGAATTTCAGGCACATTTTGGGGGCCACTGATATATAGCATCGAGTACGTGTCTGGTGGGATTTGCGTGCTGGCAAAATATTTCAATTTAACAAAATTTTTTTTTTCTCGCTGGCTTTGACACACGCACCTGTGCGATAGATTAGCAATTAGAAGCAAAGCGATAAAATTTAGGAAAATGATCTTACCTGGTATCCCAGTTGATTAGTTGCCGGTAATATGGCGATGATTAAAGAATGAAGAAAGGCTATTAACACACCCAACGTGACGCACAGACTAATTTGCATGGGTAGAAGTATGTAGAGAGAATAGGTATATAAAATAATCCAGCTGACGGCATCGACTGGTAGACGAGGTACGGGATAAAGCCAGAAATCGCAAAGTACGTGGCCGATCTGTACCAGCCACACCAAGTACGGTATAAAAGTCCAAAGAAATCGTGGTACGTTCCATTTCCACGTTAGTACCAGGAATATCACTAGCGATACGAAGAAACAGAGTAAAACTATCAGCTGAGGAAGTTTTTGTTGCTGGTACGAAATACCGTACGAAATTAACAGAGTCAAGTCGACAATGATGACGATAATTAGGAATGACTTGAGTTCGCTGCATTTCTCGTTCTGACAGAACTGACGGTAGAG
Organism: Olivierus martensii; assembly: GCA_000484575.1. Taxonomy (NCBI): domain Eukaryota; kingdom Metazoa; phylum Arthropoda; class Arachnida; order Scorpiones; family Buthidae; genus Olivierus; species Olivierus martensii. The sequence continues at coordinate 21,058 of AYEL01015535.1, read as the reverse complement.
TTGTTCCACTTCTTGATCCGCGAATGCAAACTGTATACACGACGGTAGGTAACGTTGGAAGCCTGTAGTGTCGATGCTGAGATTGGTATCCCCTCGCCTGAGCAAAGAGGTGCGTTTAGATAAATTGCGTTTGGAGTCCTCATCGCACTCTAATTTTCCGTCTTCTAAAGCAATGATCACTTCTTTAGTTGTCTCCTTGTCCACCATACTTCACACAGTTCTGTTTGTCATCCTCCGGCACAACTGCAAATGGATAAAATAAAAGTGTCACTTCCGAAAACATGGCCGATAACACATCCTATCCGAACTATACAACTAACTTAACGACTCGGGGTGAAAATAAACAGGCCCAGGCGTAAGGGGAACGAAAAAACGAACGTTTTATCCATGGCAAACTATTGACACACTCTTTATTCAAATATTATATACTCCGGCATCATTCTTATCCAAATATTACATTCCACACTTTATAAATATATTCAGACAAAAGTTGTTACCGAGGAAACGTGACGTAAGACTCCCGGAAGAAATCGTGACGTCAGTTGTCACGAACAACCCTGGCATGGTGACCTCCAGAAGCTATTAACAAATCAATAAATAATAATATCGAATTTTTAAGACGTCCTAAAGCTCATTTTCTCCAGTTTCTATCTCTATTCGCCTGGCCTTCTACCTGTTTATCAAATTTGTCTCGGCCGATATTAGAATTGATAACATCATCAACTCTCCGAGAACTGGCAACTATCCAAACTATTTGAACCTAAATTACTCTTGGGAGAGAGGCGTGGTTCAATTTGTTAAGCTAGGAAGACCAATTTTATCTTTCGATAATTCCAAAATTTTGTATCCCTTTAGTACCGGTCTTAACTTTTATTAATTTTCTTTCCATATGGTCGCGTTTCCGTCTCTCTCGACTACGTGTCGCGTTTTTAACGTGACAAAATCCATAAAGTTCTCGATGCGATAAGCATCTGTCATAAAATTCAATAATCTGTTGTATTTTTGCGCCATTCCAAACTTGGGAGAACTTTGCATAAAATGGAGAGACTGTTTTGGAACGCGTAACTATGGCAGAATTCTCAAAAACAGTTGGTGGACACATAAAGGCCAAGTTCACCGTTCAATGTGTCAAAACGCATTATTCGTTTTTTTTTTTTTTTTTTTTTTTTCATGTAAATGCTTAAATATGCAATATTCCTTCTTTTTTTTTTTTTTTTTTTTTTTCTCGCTCTTAAATTCGAATAAATTTCGAACGAAATTGTCATTTTTGCAAATTCCCGATCGATAACGCTGTTAATGCGTTCACGATTAACACGGTAAACGAGAAACCTGTGTGGTTGAACACCCATTTCGCGTTAATCGAAAGTGAAGAAATGTCGAACGTCCGATATCTACATACGGTTCAGCTATGCGTAAATTACACCTTGTCGTACGTTTAACGCTTAGTTTAGCGCCGGATCGTTAATATATATATTTTTTTTTTGTATCGAACCTCACACTAATAAATTATTTAAAAAATATGCATGCCATCGATAATTATGCAAAAAAAAGATGTATATTAGCCAGAAAACACGTACACACAAGACTATGTAAAAATTTGAAAACTAGAAATCGAGAACTCGCCTGTCAAACGGTTCTGTTATCAAAACATGGAAGATAATGGGAACGGTCCGACATTGGGAGGAAACAGGCTAACCACTTACCTACTGTGTGTGTGTGTTATTCTCGTTAGGAATTTAAGTCAGTGGTATTGTGTTATCCTCGTGTGTTTTGGAAATTTTGTCTACTCCTTCCACACATCATCGTCTGTTTCTCATCGACCGACTTCTGTGGCTTGGGGATCGACATTTACGCTATGGAACGAATCCACTTCTCAGTGGGGGGGAAACCTTAGCAGATGAGACGAGAGTCGGGAGCAATGCTCAACCCAAAGACGAGATTCTGATGGAAAAATCTATCGATTTATTCACGGTCACATTATTATATTTATCGATAATTAAAAAATAAATAAATAAGTAAATAAACAAATCGCATACGTATCGATCTTTACGTACGTCACACTACTTAACGTGTTCGACTTACGTATAATGTCGTGTTTTAATCGATTTTATACGTTAATATCTCTTAAATACAGCTTAGATTTTTATCTATTTTAGAAGTAAAAAAACTAGTTTAAGTTTCTCTTACCGTGTACTCATTCCCTTTGAGCGAATGATAGAATGCCAAGCTCTAAATACAGCTTTTGAAAGGAATGAGTCTTTAAGGTGAATTACAGAGATGCTGCCAAAAATATTATTATTTTGGCGTAGAAAATTTTATTTTTGTCGATTTCAGGGCAGATATTTTTAATTAAAAATGATCGATTGGGTATAATATACCTCCTTGGCTGGAAGAAAAATAATTAAAATCGTCCATTAGGAAAAAAATTTTTTTTTTCGTCCCCGAACAAATTATTTAATTTTCTTTCAACCATTCGCTGATTTAAACCGAAGAAGTCTCTTAAGTGTTGTTAGTTGGAGTGTTTTTGTTCGTGTGCCAAAACACATCGGCACATCTGGATGTCTGTTCCATTGATGAATGAGTTCAGTGATTGAATGAAAAAATACTTAAGTCTTTATTGGAAAACAGAAGCGAATGTCCCTTTCCATTGTTACGCTGTTAAACGCAGACAAACATAAAAATTGTTACGTAATAGAAACGTCATCGTCGCTCCCGTCTTCTTTTTGTATTTGAAGTTTATAAAACACAGTAGCGTTTTAATGTTTCAATTTCAATTATTTTTTTCCAGTGTTACAAAAAATGGAAACAATACATAAGTAGTGTTTATCGAAAAACACGGAAAACAGAAACGAATGGCTATTGTTAAAGACATACAGCAATTGTTTCGTAATAGAAACGAAATCGTCATTTCTGTTTCTTTTTTTATTATTTTGAAAGGAAAAAAAAAATGTAAAATATTACAGAGCGCAGTGGCATTTTATTAAATTCGATAAAATACGTCAATTTTTTTTATCACTGTTAAAAAAATGAAACAAAGTGTAAGTAGTCTTTATTGGAAAACAGAATCGAATGCTCCTTTCCATTGTCTCTGTTAAAGACACACGCACAAAAACATTGTTGTATAATACAAAACGTCAACGTCATTACTCATTAGTGTCTATTTTTGAAGGGGAAAAAAAATGTAAAATTTTATAAAACACAGAAAAATTATTTAAAAATTCGATTATAATAATAATAATAATCAGCATTTACCAGTGTTACAAAAATGGAACAATATATAAACTGTCTTTATCGGAAGACAGAAGAGAATATCTCTTTCCGTTGTTCCTGTGTTAAAGACATACACACAAAAATTGTCTGTAGTATAATAGAAGCGAAATCGTCGCTTACGTATTATTATTATTTTTTTTTATTATAAAGGACACTAGAATTTATTAAATTCGACAAAAATTGTCAATTTCTTCTAGTGTTATAAAAATGGAACAATATACCGTATTGAAGATAGAATCGAATGTTCCTTTTCACTGTTTCTGTTAATCGACATACGCATAAAAATTGTTGTGTAATAGAAGCGTGATCGTCATTCTTGTTTTCTTTTTGAGAAAAAAAAACAATAAAAATTTTATAAAACAATGGCAATTTAATTAAATTCGACAATAATCATCAGTTTTTTTTTTGCCATTGTTACAAAAAATGGAACAATATATAAGCAGATTATATCGGAAAACAGAAGCGAATGTCCATTTCCATTGTTCCTGTGTTAAAGACATACACATAAAAATTTTTTACAGTATAATAGCCGTTTATGTAGTTTTTTATTTATTTCGAAAACACTAGCATTTTATTAAATTCGATTATAAAAATGGAACAATATACTGTATGAGTAGTTTTCATTGAAGACAGAATCGAATATCTCTTTTCGTTATTCCTGTTAATCGACATACGCGTAAAAATTGTTGTGTGACGTAAGAGTCGTCGTCATTCGTGTCTTCTTTTTGAAAAAAAAACAATAAAAATTTTATAAAACAATGGCAATTTAATTAAATTCGACAATAATCACCATCAGTTTTTTGCTATTATTACAAAATATGGAATAATAATATAAACAATGTCGGAAAACAGAAGTAAATGTCCCTTTCCATTGTTCCTGTGTTAAAGACACACATAAAAATTGTTTACAGTGTAATAGAAACGAAATCGTCGTTTACGTATTATTGTTTTATTATAAAGCACACTAGCATTTTATTAAATTCGACAAAAATTGTCAATTTCTTCTAGTGTTATAAAAATGGAACAATATACTGTATTGAAAACAGAATCGAATGTTCCTTTTCGTTGTTCCTGTTAATCGACATATACATAAAAGTTGTTGTGCGAAGGAAGCGTCGTCGTCACTCCTGCCTTCTTTTTGATAAAAAAAAAACAGTAAAAAATTTTATAAAACAACAGCATTCGACAATAATCCACTGAAAGTTTTTTGTAACACTGGCATCAGTGATAAAAAAAAACAGTAAAAAATTTTATAAAACAACAGCATTCGACAATAATCCACTGACAGTTTTTTGTAACAGTGGCTTCAGTTTTTTTGCCAGTGTTGCACAGAAAAAAATATGGAACAATATACAAGTCGGGTATCTTTTACAAACACGGAAAAACTAAGTGTTTTAGGCGATATTTATGAATACAGATGGCGTCAGAGATAAAAATGTTTTTCACTTTGTTCGCCTGGTGGTACCTGTTGACGGATTTTATGCACTTGGTCCTGCTTTTCATAAAAATGTTATCAAACAATTCTAGCAGAAAATATAAAAACGTATTATTTATTTTGGTTAATGCTATAATTTTCTGGACGGTTAACAGAAATTTCGTAAATCGAAACCTTGCCAGAAATTCTGTGCATTAATTATAGATTTACGCGCGTATAAATCGATGAAGTTCTGGACCATCTAGACTGCTTTACAACACCGCTTTAAGAACTCTATTAAATTAAATGGTAATTATTTTAAGTAATTAATTAATCTGGTGAGCAATTACTTAAAAAGTAATTAATAAATAATAGGAAATTTGTAATTTTTTTTTTTGTTATTATTATTTTTATGTTCGAACTTTTCTCGTTATATCTGTTCTTCTAACGTGTGTTACGTGTGGCAATTCGATAAGAGGAGAAGCACCGAGAGGAGGGATTTTTTTTTTATTTCAGGAGGAAATTCGAATAAAGAAAAAGGAGATAGAAGTCTTTCCAATTTGTCATTTCATTAGCGAGGGAATAAAATTATTTTCTTGTTAATCAAATAGATTTGTTGAGAAACTTCAAATTATTTATTTTGTTTTTCCCTCTTTTCTTTTCTCATTTATTGTTAAATCTTTCTTGTCTTATTCGACGAAATTACAGCCAAAAAAAATAGAAATTTCTGTCACTTCATTCCTTCAAACCGATTTTTTTAAGGGAGGAAATTATAAATTTTGGAAAATCCCTAACGGGAACGAAGGAACAGAAATTGTATTGTTTAGGGAATTTACAGTTTTTTTTTTTTCTTAAACAGAATTGTATACGAAGCTGTATTGTGTTTATGAAGTCTCTAAGGTTTTCTTGAGGGAAATTTGGAAAATCAGGGGAAAAATCCTCTGATTCTTCAGGGATCTTGGGGGAAAATCTCTCTAGTTTTTTTCCCCCAAGATCCCTGAAGAAAATTATAACAATTATAAATCGTTTAAAATTCAGTACTTTAAATCTTTTATTTTACAGAATTTAAATTATTTTTACTATTTTTAAAGAATTTAGGGATTTTTTTTTGTTTAAAGAATTTCGAATATTTCGGAGAGTTTTAAAGAATTTTCGACATTTTTGATTTTCCTTTCAGTTCAGAAATTCCCTAAGCACTTTAAACCAAACACGGGTCTATATATCTTTTTTCTTTTTTTAGAAGGATTTGGATATGTTTTGTTTAGGGAATTTCCTTTTGAAAAATTTTCCTTTCCTGAAGGATACTTATAAAAGTTTTCTATCAGATAAAATTTTTCTCTAACTATCGAAAGCAATCACAGTTTCTCACGGTATTTAGGAAAAAAAAAAAAAAAAACAGAAGAATTTTTAAAATTACTAAACTATTTTACGGATTTTTCGCTAGACTAGAACGAAAACAGAATCTTTAATTTTGTTTCCAAGTTTATATAGATTCACCAGAAAAACAACACCAGAAAATTCCTTTCTTCATTTCCATGGCGAAAATTCCCCAAACAAAATTTGCAATTTCGTTAAAAGCAATTTACCTTTGACAACTTTTGTTATATAGAGAGAAATTTGCAGTTTTCATCAGGGAATTTCCATTCTTCTCTAGATAAGTAGCAAACAGACACCAGTTAATTATTTTAATACTTGTTTGATAAGCAATAATAAAATAAAAATAATAAAAAAAAAACAAGAGCAAATGGAGTGTCGATAAAAAAAATAGCCAAATTAACGCCAATCGGGCCTTTTTTTATTATTCGTAATAAGCATTATATAAATATTTGTTGGCTGACAACATGGCGTTTGATTTATTTATGGAAATGTTAAGCAGAATTGCAAATAGAGATTAAGAGAGAAAACTTCCATCTTTCGAGTAAATACGCGCATCTAAATGGATAGTGTAAATACGGCCTCATTCACTTATTTAAAAAGCTAATGCGACAGTATAAATGCCAATTGCTGAATAAAAAAATGTGCTCTTTGTGTGAAATTTGTTGGCTCTTTATGGATCATTAACCAATTAATGTGTTAGTGATCCATATATTGATGTTATTCATGTACTGTATAATGGTAAAATTTTTGTTTTTCTGTTTGTTCAGCTATCAGTTTTTTCAATCTGTTGATAATTTTTTTTTTGTTTTCTGTATACAAGAAAATACAAAGTAGATGTCAAATCTGTATAATCTCATTAACAGGAAACGTATATTAAATGTCGAAGCTATTAGCACACAAATAATAAATTACAAAAGTAAATATCAAATTTATGGGTTGGAAGATGTGAAAATGCAAACGCGAGTATCAAATCCTATTGGTTGACAAGCTAGAAAATGCAAAAATAAATGTCAAATATACAGGTAAACAGATGGAAAATGCAAAAGCGAATAATCAAATTTATTGGCTGACATACAAGAAGATGCAAAAATAAATATCAAATATTTATGGGCTGGAAAAATATGGAAATGCAAAAGCGATTATCAAATCTTGTTGGTTGGCAAGCCAGAAGATGCAAAAAAAAAAAAAAAATGAATGCCAAATTTGCAGACTCGCGAACAAGAAGTGCAAATGTGGATGTCAAATCTATTGTGACACAAACAAGAAGAATGCAAAAGTAAAATATCAAATTTATGGGCTGGAAAACGTGAAAATGCAAAAGCGAGTATCGAATCTATTGGTTGGCAAGCCAAAAAATGCAAAAATAAATGTCAAATCTAGAGGTACACAGATGGAAAATGCAAAAGTAAATATCAAATTTATTGGTTGGCATACGAGAAAATGCAAAAGTGGCTACAGTTAAAATCTATACGTTGACAATCAAGAAAATGCATGTGTAAATATCAAAACTATAGACAAACAGAACAAATACATAACTTTTGCATAAATAGGAAAATGGAAATGTCAATATTATAGGCTCACAAACAAGAAAATGCAAAAGTAAATGTCAAATCTAAAGCCGGATAAATGAGAAAACGAAAATCTATATAGGTTTACAAGCAATAAAATGAAAAACTAACGCCAAAACGTATACGCTGCTAAACAATAAAACACAAATTGATAATTTTTGCACCATTAATTAATGCACCATTGTTTTTTAAACAATGTAAAAATGACTGGTAAGATTTTTGCTTCAGTTGTAATGACTTTCGATCGTTTTGAAAAATAATTGGAAAGCCGAAAAGTTCTTCAACGCTGTTTCCTTCATTAGGAAAAGCGAATCAATATTGGAATTGAATCATCTAATAAAACGACTTTAAAAATCTCCGTCAGATTTTATTTTTTGTTGTTATTATTATTATTATTATTTTTTTTTTTATCTTTCCTTCCAATTAAGGTACCCTCTTGTTCCTAATCTTTTCGAATTCCAGTTAAGGAGAGGGAGGAAAAAAATATATAATAAAATTCATCCAGTTAAAAATTTAATAACTGTATGATAAAATAACTCGATAAAGTTAAAAAATATGCATAATTCATGTGCACTCATAAGTTCGTGATTTGAAGGAATTTAGATTTTTGTATAGATCTTTTTTTTTTGTTTAATACGTTTATGACAATTTTAAACAATTTATTCTTATACGTATATGGTGGCATTGTAAAATTTATTATTTCTTTTTTTCGTGTGTGTGTGTTCTGTTAGATAAAAAATATTTTTATCGAGAAACGTGAACATTGTGAAGTTTTCATTTGCTTGCAGTTGCCATCCGATATAATAGGCAGGCAAACAAAATGTCAAATCTGTAGGCTCGTCAACAAGAAAATGAAAAAATAAACGTCATATCTATAGATTGTCAAATAAGAAAATGCAAAAATAAACGTCATATCTATAGATTGTCAAATAAGAAAATACAAAAATAAACGTCATATCTATAGATTGTCAAATAAGAAAATGCAAAAATAAACGTCATATCTATAGGCTCGCAAATAAGAAAATGAAAAAATAAACGTCATATCTATAGATTCGCAAATAAGAAAATGCAAAATTGAACGTCATATCTATAGATTGTCAAATAAGAAAATGCAAAAATAAACGTCATATCTATAGGCTCGCAAATAAGAAAATGCAAAATTAAATATAAGAAGCTCGTAAACAAAAAATATGCAAAACTAAATATCAAATTTGTAAACTCGCCAACAAGAAAAATGCAAAATATAAAATATAAATCTAGGTTCCGAAAATGTAAAATATGTAACACGCCAAAATAAAATTCAGAAATGAATATCAAATAATATAGGCTGCAAACAAGATTGCATTTATATAAACTGCTGCAAAGATCGCAACTGCATTAATTTCCAATATATAGATTTATAACCAAGAAAATACAAAATTACATGTCATATCTATAGACTCTCAAATGAAAAAAATGCAAAATTAAATATCAAATTTGTAAGCTTGCCAACAAGAAAATGCCAAATATAAAACATCAAATCTAGGTTCCAAAACCATAAAATATGAAATCTGTAGCACTCTAAAAAATTGAGAAGTGAATATCAAAAAATATAGACTGCAAACAAGAAAATGAATATCAAATGTAGATTTTTTTAAGCAAGATAATGCAAAATTAAACGTCATATTTTTAGACTTCAAATAAGAAAATGAAAACTAAATAACAGAAGCTCGTAAATTAAAAAAAAAAAATAAAAAATGCAAAATACAAAACATCGAATCTAAGCTCCAAAACCATAAAATGTGAAATCTATAATACCCCAAAATAAAATTTAGAAGTGAATATCAAATAATATAAGCTGCAAACAAGAAAATTAACATCAAATATAGATTTATAAGCAAGAAAATGCAAAAGTAAATATACTTTCTCATTTTCTAACAAAAGTAATTATATTTTTGCGAGAAAATGCAAAAGTGCATATGCAATCATGCAAATACCATTAAAAGCAAGTCTTTGCGTTTGTAATACTTTGCTTTTATGGCATTTGTGCATGATTCTTTACGTCCGATTCTGTTGTTTAAACTATTCCAAATTTTTTTAATATTTTCTCTAAACAAAAATTTATTTTATTTTTGCAATAAGCAAAAATAAAATAATAAAATAAAATAATTCCAAGGGATTTATTTAATAAAAATAAATCCCTTGGAAAGTTTTTAACAATTTCCTTAGCTACTTTAACATATTTTGTTGTTGCTTACTAGTAACGTTACGCGTGTTTGTGTTAATATGTGGCAAAACAGAATCGATTTTTTTCCTCTCGAAAGATCAATTTTCATACACGACATGCACTTTTTCCTTACCGAATGTCGAAAAGAAAAACGAAGAAAATATTCTCGTTTTTAAAAAAAAAAAATATTTTATATAATAATAATATCGTTAAAATTGCAAGTTTTGTTTTTGCATAATTACATTACCTTATCATAATGCAAAATATTATTTGGATAACTCGATCATTCTTAGAGTTTTAATGCTATTTATAAAACTTTAACGTTAAAAGAGCTTATAAAAATTAAATTAGAGAGTTTTAAGTCGTGGAAAATGCTGTCAAGGTTTTAAAAAAAGCGCGAGTTTAAGATTTATCGGTAAATATGCGACAAACATAGATGACAGGTGTAAATAAAGAGGACATAAATAGTTCATTAATTAAACGGACTCCGGCTCGATATTTACCGATTTAGCGCCGTTTCGAGAGTGCATGCGACAAACATAGATGACAGGTGTAAATAAAGAGGACATAAATAGTTCATTAATTAAACAGTCGAGTATGGTGGACTCCGGCTCGATATTTACCGATTTAGCGCCGTTTCGAGAGTGTAAATATTTGAAAAAATGCTTTTTTATGTAACCCGATGCAGCATTATTAACTACAGTATGTAATTTCCCTCGCCAAAGTACAAGCTAATGCTCTTGTTGCGGCCGATAAAAAGCCATTAATTTGAATACGTAGCAATGGGAGACAATTTGTTGTCATTTCCGGCATACAGGGGGCGCCACGTTAACGATCCGAACGAACAAAACCGTTCTTTTTGTTCATATAGTAGCATCTAATGGAGTGACTTCGACAGAGAAAGGAAATCAATTAGCGACTTTACATCCCCCGATGCACTTGGCTCTTTTGTTTTAATCGTCCACACAAAAACGTGTTAAAATTTTTCTCCATTTTTTAAATCCTTTGATCGGATTTCGGCCATTTAAACGTTTTTAATTCCGTCCACTTTGCATATTGATGAGCTCAGCTACAGAATTTTAATTAACTCTTCTCATTTGAATAGCTGTTTGTAAAATGCTAAAATGGCGGCACAATCAGGGCTAATTAATGCTACAAGAGTAATTTTATCCCCTAAGTCGAAGAGAAGTTATAGAGTTTACAAAATTCGCGTGTACATCTTTGATGTAGTGTAGTAGGGGTCCCGATGCAGCTTTCTATTCAGTGCCCTTACAATAATGTAGGGTGTTCTGGGAGCAAAATAGATCGAAGGAGTTTACAAAATAAGTTGATGATATTTTAATAATCTGTTTATATTTCTCGTCACTCTTCTTAAACACGTGAATTAATGGCGTATAAACTAGTAGGAAACCTCATTCATCACTATGATAACATTCTATGAATGAACAGATCTTCCCATGAATGAACCGACCAACAATAACAAACAGTGGGAATAAAGATAATGGATATCGAGTTTAAACAAATATTTATGACGTGTTTAACTAATTTTCACAGTTGGGAAGATGTTTTGATCGATTCGAAATTTTCAATTTAAGTTTTAATGAAGGTTTTGGCATTACGACTCCTCTCTTAACGAGCATTATGGTTAATTTACAATTTAATTAATTGACCTTTACTCTTTCGGTTTCTTCGAGTTAAATTTAACTAATTCGGATATTTTAATGCTTTTTCTTTTAATAATTTAATTTTCTAAAAAAATTCCTTAACGCAATGACATTTTTTTTTTTTTTTTATAGAAAATTTTTATGATGGCGAAGAAGGAATGGCGTCGAGTGCTTGCCAGTAATGTTATCAGCTGTATAAACTATTTTTATTCACCAACCTGCTCTTTAAAAGTCGACTACTCAAGAGAAGAGACGTTAAACTTTAAGTGCAAACAAGGCAACACTTTTAAATGAGAAATCCGATCGACTGTAAACATTTCATCGCCATTATCTCTCTCTCTCTCGCATAGCTCATCTGTTGCAAAAGTTGAGACTAATCAACAACATCTTATCAATAACAATTTATTCCTTAGTAAATAATTGTAATCGAACTTTCCTCGATAATTATTGCATCGCTGCTATTGCAATTATTATAAGCGAAAAATTCGATATAGCCAATATTTAACCGGATTATCTTCTTTAAATTAAAAATTAAACAGTAAAAACAAAGTTCTTCGATAAATTTTATTACAAAGAAAATGTTAAAATTGATCATTTTTAATTATAAAAAATTTAGAATGACGTCATCTTTATAATAAAATGTATTTTTTAAATGCGAAATTTATTTCAATTTGACTGCGTAATAGAAAAAAAAATCGACGAATCGATTACGCAGTCATTTTAATTAATCGATTTGACATTTTTATAAAAATTATCAAATTCAGATTTTTACTATACGGTAATCATGAATCGATTTCGGTCATTTTTTTTAGCAATGTGATTCTTTAGGGCATTGTTTTCAACTTTTTGTTTTTCTCGACCATCCTTTAAATTTAATTTACAGTTAGCCCTCGTATAACGCGGATGTTAGGTTCAATTGAAATCTATTGAAACGCCGCGTTATACGAGGCGCACATCACATAGAAAAAGTAGGGTTTAAGTTTATTCAATTATTTTCAACAATAAGCTCTTTGAACGATATAAAACTGACACTACGCAAAAAAATATGTATGCATTACATATATGTATGCTAAAATGTAATTTCTCTAATATAAATTCGTAGAGATTCATAGAAATTTATGGACCGCGTTATACGAGGGTTTAATGTACTTCTGTGTTCTCCTTTCGTAGTCGCTCTTAGTTTTGGGTATTTTTGGGTGTGGCTCATTAGAAAATATGGCTTGACTAATGTTGAGAACCATTGCTGTAATCGATCTCAGTAATATAATAGACTCCCGGTTATCCGGGTTGTGGATAATCCACAACCCGAAAGTGATAGTTAATTATCGAGCTTTCTGAAAAATTTTTAAACGTCCAGGATTCATTTATTTATATTTTAAAAAATTAGCAGTAAAACTTAAATTAAAACTGCAAATATTGCAAAATAATTCCTTGCTGCATTTTTAAACGTCCAGGATTCATTTATTTATATTTTAAAAAATTAGCAGTAAAACTTAAAATTAAATTAAAACTGCAAATATTGCAAAATAATTCCTTGCTGAAAACAAGCCAATTTTTTGTTTCCTTTTCTAATAAATTTTAGAACATTTGGATATATAGGTATGCAATTTATTATTTTTTTTGTTATTAAAGCATATTGTTCATAATTCCGATTTTTTTTTTAAGTATTTTGCCGATTATCCTGGATAATTCATTTCCCGACTACTCAGAGTAATCGGGAATATAACGTGAACGTTTACGTGAATTATATTTAAATCAGATAAAATTTATCTGATATATCGTTTTCTTTTTTACCGACAGACATCCAATATAAATATCAAATAATAAAATTTATCTGATATATCGTTTTCTTTTTTACCGACAGACATCCAATATAAATATCAATATCACTGATTTTCAGTTGACAACTGTAGGGTCATAATAATATACTCGAATTACGCCCAAATCCGAATGTTTTGTAACAATAGCGTAACGTTGTCACCAAACATGCGGGCATCTATTATGTCAATAATTTTGCCTCATCATTTTCAGTAGAGTCGGTTCTCTAGCGAGTTATGCTGACAGACACACACAAAGACAAACCTAATTTATTTTTATCCCATTCTATAATGGACAGGATCAATAAAAAAGATCTTATTTTATTATAAGGCAGTGTAGTATATTGCCTTATAATAAAATAACCACATGCCACACTGCTTTATAATAAAATTTGCCTTTACATATACACACTGTCACAGAAGAAATCATTTTTTTTTTTTTTTTTTATTAAAATATTTTATAATTTTTTTTAATAAATTATAAATATATTAATTAACCGATCTCCATTGCCGAAAATCGATAGAGCGCAAAATGTTTTTTCTTCAATAAATTATTTGATTAGCATATTTTAAAAATGTCTTGAGCCGATTGAAAATCTTAATATGCCATAACACAAGTCGGTAATTATTTTTATATCAAAAATACTTAAAGAAAATTTATATGCAATAAATCGATACAAAATTAATAAAAATGTTGTTTGACGAGTGAATTTTTTCGTTTTTTTTTTATTATTCTCTCGAAATATTTTTTTTTTTTTTTTTTTTGCCTCCATTGCCGAAAATCGATAGAGCGCAAAATGTTTTTTCTTCAATAAATTATTTGATTAGCATATTTTAAAAATGTCTTGAGCCGATTGAAAATCTTAATATGCCATAACACAAGTCGGTAATTATTTTTATATCAAAAATACTTAAAGAAAATTTATATGCAATAAATCGATACAAAATTAATAAAACTGTTGTTTGACGAGTGAATTTTTTCGTTTTTTTTATTATTTTCTCGAAATAAAACTGTTCCAACTATTCTGGTTTCGAAAATTCTTCGGAATAGAAAAGGAACGATAAATTTGTCAGTTGCACAATACTTATAACATTCCTTTCCACATTCTTCTTTTCCTTCACCTCAACGTCTTTGGATCTCTTCCTATCTCTACCTACGGGCATTACAGGCAATATATTATATCTACTACCAAAAAATGTGTCTAAAAAAAACAAAAAATACTGAAAAAATTTGGGTTTTTATACTGATTACTTTGACTTTCGGCTGACGTTATTGTTCTAATATTTCTTTTTTTTAACTTAAGATAGTTAACTCAGTAGCGGCTTTTATGTTGAGACTGACGTCACAAATACGTCATGCATGACGTGTTACCGGGCAAAGTACTCAAAAGCAAAAACAGATATTCTTCCGCGATCATTATCGCATAGAAAAAAAGTTTCTATTTTTTGTAAAAAATAATTTACGAACCCACAAACTGTAGCTCTTGATACATCTGTGAATTCGGAAGCTAGTTTCAGCAAATCGTTCATTCGCATTTCCGGACGGAGATTTTCCAAAAAATTCGCTTTGTTTGGACACGAAGTTGTTTTCCTCTAACGGATCCCGAAGCAGACGCCATTACGAGTCAAGATAAAAATTTGAGTTTTTATACTGATTACTTTGACTTTCGGCTGACGTTATTGTTCTAATACTTCTTTTTTTTTTTAACTTAAGATAGTTAACTCAGTAGCGGCTTTTATGTTGAGACTGACGTCACAAATACGTCATGCATGACGTGTTACCGGGCAAAGTACTCAAAAGCAAAAACAGATATTCTTCCGCGATCATTATCGCATAGAAAAAAAGTTTCTATTTTTTGTAAAAAATAATTTACGAACCCACAAACTGTAGCTCTTGATACATCTGTGAATTCGGAAGCTAGTTTCAGCAAATCGTTCATTCGCATTTCCGGACGGAGATTTTCCAAAAAATTCGCTTTGTTTGGACACGAAGTTGTTTTCCTCTAACGGATCCCGAAGCAGACGCCATTACGAGTCAAGATATCGTCTGCTCGAAGTGTAGAACGCTATTATGAAATCTCGTTAACAGACGAAATGGCGGTAAAAAAACTTTTTTTTTTTTTTACTTAAATCCCGTAAACGAGATTGTTATCATCAAATTAATATTCTTTAAAATTATATATTAGTAATAAAGTGAAGTAAAGTCGCTTTTAAATGAATTTACAGATAAATTATTTCTTTATTTCTATTGAATATAACTTAAGCATTTATGACGTCATTCTCAACTTAAAGTTAAACAAACTATAGTTTTTCAGTACGTGATTTATTTTTTATATGGAAACAGTTTGTCAGAAAACGTCTTTCTAACAACAATATGCTATTTATTTTTAGTCGAATTGTGACGAAATTTGTCAGCAGCCTTAAGCAAAAATAAGAAACATCTACCGAATATTGCAAAATAGGTCGAATGATGCAATCTGTAAAGCTGTTTTCAGAAAAGGAATCCCATTCTCTCTTCCTTTTGATCCGATAACGTTGAAACCTTCGGGGAATCTTAAGCAATCTAAGAGATACCTATATTCCAAATTTCATGGAAATCAGTTCAACGATGCGATATCTATAGAGGAGGAGTAGAAGGAGGAGGAAGAAGAGAATACTTTCTGAACGATTTATTTTCAACTGCTCTAGTTCTTTTATTATTCAGATTTGAAATTTCAAATTAGCTGTTCTACATCCTATTATATGTTTCTGTCGAATATAAATGTCAGGCTAATTATAGTGTATTTATCATAAAACGGAAGTTGTGTCGAGTTGAATTTCGACCTTAATGATTCGTGTAACAAGAGACATACTGTATTCTACAATGCTTGGTTTACATTTATGGTTTAAACATTACATTAATTATGGATCATTTATAATCAGTATGCATATATTATGCATTTTATTCAACTGATGCAGAAGGGAAAATGCTATGCTATGGATACTGTATTTACAAAATCATATTGCGTAAACCTATATGCAAACATTTTTGTAATGTATAAATATATTTTCTGGTACCTCCAAAAATATGGCGAGAGAGAAATTGAATTCAAAATAATATTAAAATTCTTTCCCATCTTCAACAGATATCTAAGCGTTTCAGACTTCATCAGCTATCTGCGATTGAAATCAAGGAAGAAATAATTTTAACTCGCATTCCCCATCCACACGATAAATATAAAAACTTTGGAAAGAAGCCCAAAGGAAGCTTCATATAGCTTACTTCTGAAGAGGAATTATCCTTTCGACGCTATCGAGAATGGAAGACAGAGATTCCTGAACTATTGCGTACTGACGTAGCATACGTCAGCCGGATGAAAGAGTGCTTTACTTCCACCCTGGAGGATCCGCATTCAATTCCCTGATCCGTGCTGATCTCATCCATCAGAGGTATGGCAAATCATGGTGGGCATGGAAATGTCCTGCTGCTTAATACCTACCGAGTGGAAAGCGACGTTAAATTACATAGGGGAAAAAACTGCATGGCTGACAACGAACCGACTTCCATCTTGAAAATCCAGATTCACTTCCGGGTTTATCGGGAAAGATCCTGACTCTTATCATTTAACTTTATTCATAGTAAACCGAATTGGATGCTCCTCCACATAAGTGGGCATCTCACTTCCGGGTTTATCGGGAAAGATCCTGACTCTTATCATTTAACTTTATTCATAGTAGACCGAATTGGATGCTCCTCCACATAAGTGGGCAGCCTGTGATAGGTTCTGTTATCCGGCCCATAAGTTAGTAATCAACAGAGTAGAAAGTGATGTCATCTGATAATGTACTGTAGAATAATAATCATATTCGATATGGGCCGTATTATCCCGTTAGAAAGTGATATCAGCTTTTATACAGCTTGCAACGTACTCAACAGAGTAGATCATCTGTTGATTAAAAATGCTACTTTCTGAATATATTCCTGTGAACGGAGGAACTATTTGGCACATAAGCTGCCCACATCGTGGATAGATATTTTTGTTAACAGATGACGCTAATTTTCAATTTTTTGATTATTACAGTGGTGCTATAACAGATTCTACTACAGATGATCCATCCATGATGATAAGTTAGCCAGACTGCAGGGAATGGGGATTTTTTCTTTTTTTTACGCCGCTTTCCATCGAATAGGTACCAAGCTGCGGGCATTCCAGTTCCACCATGGACTGCCCACATCCTGGTAGAGTCAGCCATCAGATGAATGTTGGGATTCAACGGACCGGCTATACTCCTCCTGAAGAAATTTGTAGATGTGGGATCCGGTCCTCCAGGATAGAAGCAAAGCACGCGGCCATCGGCCGATAAAGTGAGGATCGATGACCAGATCTGGAACCCGAATCAGTTTTTCAAGAAGCGTGACCCGGAATCAAATCTGTGTCCTCTGGGAATTGGAGTGTTTCTTCTCAGCCAATAATAAATGTAGATTGGAAATTATTTAGAATTAATTTTTTCCACTATAAAATTTTTGCTAGCTAAGCTGTGAGACATTGCAGTGCCAACACTTGCTGCCCATATCCTTGTGGAATCAGCCATCAGTCAGTGGTGCTATAACAGATTCTACTACAGATGATCCATCCATGATGATAAGTTAGCCAGATTGCAGGGAATGGAGATTTTTTCTTTTTTTTTACGCCGCTTTCCATCGAATAGGTACCAAGCTGCGGGCATTCCAGTTCCACCATGGACTGCCCACATCCTGGTAGAGTCAGCCATCAGATGAATGTTGGGATTCAACGGACCGGCTATACTCCTCCTGAAGAAATTTGTAGATGTGGGATCCGGTCCTCCAGGATAGAAGCAAAGCACGCGGCCATCGGCCGATAAAGTGAGGATCGATGACCAGATCTGGAACCCGAATCAGTTTTTCAAGAAGCGTGACCCGGAATCAAATCCGTGTCCTCTGGGAATTGGAGTGTTTCTTCTCAGCCAATAATAAATGTAAATTGGAAATTATTTAGAATTAATTTTTTCCACTATGAAATTTTTGCTAGCTAATCAATACTAAGCTGTGAGACATTGCAGTGCCAACACTTGCTGCCCATATCAATGGGAAATAAGGTTCAAACGAGCTGGTTCTAGATCTTCCATGGTGGAAACATAGCACGCTTCCACCGCGGCCATCTAGCCGGCCCTTAGAATTAGTTGAATGGGCTGAGAAACTTTGAAATTAGTGTAATGTAATAATTCTTTAACCTATAATTTTCTCACCTATAATTCTTTTTTTCTGGAGTATGCAACACTTAGTATATGTGTGTCATTTATAGATCAAACCGTCCAATCAGTCGACAATATTGGCCACGTTGGAAACGATTTGACTTTCCATCTAGGAAGTCGGGTACCACTTCCGGGTTCCATGCCTTTGAAAATTTATTTATAAAGTCTGAATACATCGATTCATCACACTATCATCCGGCTAAACTCTCCTTAAGGCTGGGTAGCCTGTAGCAAATCTTTTTTTTTTCCGATCCCGAATGGGGGTTATGTGTGGAACTTGTCCCCCGAAAAGTAAAGCGCATAATGAAAAGCCGAAAGTGAGACGAACGAGTCCGTCGGGTGGTCCGGGTCCGTATGCGGGCCCGCCGCAGGCTCACAGTGACGGATGTGGACACCATTGATGCAGTTCCGTTTCCGTATGCGAGCCCGCAATGAGCCAACAGTGACGGACCTCGGAACCACCAACGCGAGGTAACCCCTTTAGTCGCCTTTTACGACACGCGGGGTCAGACGGTGGGTATATTCTAACCCCTACCCACAGGGGGTTGTCGCAAATCTTGTTTCGCTCCTCGATATTTAAAGAGTGAAAGTGGCGTCATCTGTTAACAAAAATATCCAATCATCGATATATTTAAATTTAAAATTATATGAAACGATAATGTATTGATTAATAGTCATATTCGATGTGGGCCGCATTAGAGCGGTTGTCATTCCATTCCTCTGGAATGGAAAAATCCGGATCTTAAATCTGAAAATTTATAAAAGGGATTTTGGTCTTGTCCATCAAGCCTTATTTTCTAATTTCATTTCCTTCTGACTGCTACACAAGATTAGCCAGCTTATAGTAGTTCCTTACCATTTAGTAATCAGAAATAACGGGAAAGTGGCGTTATCAATTGACGAAAAATCCTACTTAGTAATCAATAAGATTTGAAAATGATGTCGGGCGAATAGCCGCATGTTATCATCTTGATTGATACGGGTTTAATTCTGATTCCTCCTTGCTTTCAGAAGAGATTGTATCTGGCGTGTTGAACCCAAGAAGGTTGGTTGAACCACATCCATCATCCTTCTGGTTGATCCATCATGGGTGATAGCCAATCTGAGATGGGCTTTAAAACTGACTACCTCCAAAAATATCCCATGCACGATTAGGTAACTTAACTAAAATTGAAATTGATGTTGAAATTATATACATCCAGTAAAAAGAAGTCAAATGTTATCGGCTAATATATCCTCTCATTTAATTCTTTTATTTAAAATAATTATCAAAAATTAATTTTCATTAAATATAGTAAATCGAAAAAAATTATATAAATATAAATAAATAATTTCAGGAATTGTTCACTACTAAATTCTACTACCTCCACCTCTGATACAAACTTCAAATAATCGTCGATTTCTACACGAAACTCCCCTTTGCCCTAAGCAGGTGGTAAACTCCACCTAGGACTAAATACTGCCGTGAGACCGATAGCAAACAAGTACCGTGAGGGAAAGTTGAAAAGAACTTTGAAGAGAGAGTACAAGAGTACGTGAAACCGCTTTGAGGTAAACGGGTGGGCCCTCGAGTAATGACCCCAGTTCCTGCAGTTGTAACACTGAATAGATGACATTCTATTCGTGTTTTGGGTTGATGTGCGTGGTATATTGCATGGTAAAGAGTTGCGTGTGGGTACCCGTGGTTCGGCAGTATATCTTTGAATAGGACTCACCCCAGGAGAGTTTTGGGTTGTCGGCCGGTGAGGACGAGGGGCTCCGGGTTGTCTACGGAGCATGTATCTTGATATGACTTTAATTGCTTCATCAATAGTAGGGAGGTACCGATTTTCGAGATATCCCTGTATATCCAAAGGCAATTGGGAAACCATGCATTCGATTATGTCTTCGTCTGGAGCTTGGGGTTTCCATTTCCTGTATAGCCGCACGGTCTCTAACAGGAAACCTTCCACATTTCCGGTGCCATCATAAGTCCGGTTAATGGCTTGCTTGGTCCTGGTTATTTCGTCTAGTGGGGGAGCAAATAATGCAGTTAGGCACTGTTTAAAGGTAGGCCACTCTCTAGCGTCTCTCCTGATTCTGCCTTCGACCTTCCCTTGGCCGGATTGCCATTGAGTTGTGCTGCTGTCATATCCACCCATTTTTCTTGTGGTATTTCCTGGGTGATAAAATATTGTTCCATATCATCAAAGAAGTCAATAAGATTGGTCTTATCGTCATATTTTGGTACGGGTGGCGGTGGAGCAGTTATAACAACAATTGGTCGGGAGAGGGAAGAGATATCTGGTCGAGGCAGGACAATGGGCGGAATTCTAAAATTTCATTCCGGAGTTGACGGACTATAGCTTCCGGCAGATGATGCGTCAGGTATACGTTGTTCCTGGCTTGTGGTTGTTGATCCCCAATGTTTGGTCTGGTTCTCGGAGGATCGCCGCTTCGCTCTTGTTCAAGACTGTATATTCTGGCTGTCAATTCGTTTATCTGAGATA
>AYEL01015534.1:0-39671 GCA_000484575.1 Olivierus martensii | reverse complement strand
GAGTGACGAACACCGCCGCACTCGCTCATTTACATACTTATACGTAACAAGTTCAAAGTTTATTAGTTTACAGAGTGATTCATTCATGTCATTATCTTTACAATTAATTTATAGATCGAACAAAATTACCGATATGGATCATTCTTATTTTCACACATCAGTTCAGTGGTAATTATTATGTAGATAAGACATTATTAACCGGGATAGCTCTTCCGGATACGAGTTCCGATTCCGTATCACATGATTGCCAACTACGGAGGCGGAGAACGTGGGAAGTAAGTTAACTTTTAAACTAAAATATAATACGTTAGCATATTGGAAAATAACGATAAATAAATAATGCATAATAAAATAAAACTAGGACAGGTCAAAGTTAACTTCCTCACAATTTGCTTGATTTGTCAACTTGATTATATTTATTTTAGGAAATAGTAAAAAGACCTGAGCTCAGACTGGTCTCTGGATTTGCAGAGTAATTAAAACCATTAGATTGAATTTAGTTTATTATTATTGGTAATTTTGATTATAGCAACTTTGCAACCCATGAGCAAAAATATCATTAAATGATTTATGTTTCATGGTATAATGACATCAATGTTATATTTTTTTAAAATGATACTTTCTTCCTTTAAGAAAGTATCATTTAAAAAAAATATCAAATCAAACATGTTGCTGAACCTTTTTTATTCAACATAACAAAATATTCCTCTTCCTAGTTATCTTGAAATACTTTATTTTCATCAGATATTTTTTGTTTGTTATTTGAAGACTTCATTATGGGTGTTTAAACTATAGTTTAATATAAAATAGTGTTACAAAACTACTACAAGTTTTTCGAATCACTTATGATAAAACTATAATAATTATTTATAAATATTATAAATAAGTATTAATAAGGGATTTATAGTAATTTATAAATCATTATAAATCTCTTATAATAAACAAAAAGTCACTTACAAATACACCTAACCTACACCCATATACGTACATTATAAAATAATACTGCACTTGTTACAGCTGTGGTGGTCCGAGGGCCAGGGCCTGCTGGAGAATGTCACTTCTCACCCGATCGTAACTTAGCGGAGTTGACAATTTTATCGTCAATATCGGGTGAGTATGACTTTCGTCCGGCCGGTCCCGGATACCCCAATCTCCACTATCCCCCGAAAAGAATAATAAACACACCGAATTCAAACTGTACAAGAACTCTAGTATTGTGCAGGTGTTCGAGGGGTTATATGAAATTATGCGATAGAGGTTGCAGTGCCAACTTCCCGGGAGAAGAGACATATAACATGTAAGGAAACAAATAACATGTTTATTTGTTTTATAAAAAGAGAGAGACTAGGAATTCAGAAAAAGAGAAAGGAGTCAGACCTTGTGCTTCGAGATAATCGGACATGCTTTTACTATCGTCATGGCAAACCATTACATTACATCTACAGACTTGTAGAATCAGACCCTGTACTTTGAAGAAAACGAACGCATTTGTTCAATCATCACAATAGACTGATTAGCCATCATCTACAAACTCTGTTAGTCAGCATCGTCGCTTGAGTAAAAAGAGACTGTCTTGTCGATCTCAACATTGAAACTTGCACCTCCAAGACCCAGAGCGAATCTTTCCCTCTCCGGCAGTCGCCTATTGTTGACCGAGGCCCAAGACCGAGCCGAGTTCGTCTCCCGAGAAGAACGTTACACCTCAACGCAATACACAGAAAAGAGAAAGGCCCAATCAACTGTGCTATGTGAAGGAATCCTGAAACACAAGAGGTACTAGTCCTTCGACGTAAATTGTCGGTTTATTCAATATAAAAATCTCTCTCTTCAATAAAGGAAGATGTTTGTTTTTACAGACGTAGTCTCCGAGTCCATCCTTGTGTCCTAACTCTCGCCACTCATCCTTATTCACGCCACACACTGCTGAAAGGCTATCCGCCTGTTGAGCTGCATCATATCTTGTCTTGCAGGCTCAGCGGGCCGTGCAGGACTCATACAACACAGCAAATGTTCATTGCGAAGCAAGGGGCAGGAGAGTAGATAAATAATTTCGAGGTTTTAAAAATTTAAATTCATGACTCTGCATTTCAGGCCACACATAAAAAGCTTGGCAGACCACATGCAGCTCGCAGGCTGCAGGTTGAGTATGGCAGTCTTAGCTAATTGATGATAAAAAATAAAATTAAACTAAAATTACAAATATTGCAATAGTTTCTTGCTGCAAATAAACAAATTTTTTGTTTCTTTTTAAATAAATAATAAAATATTTAAATATGGGTATGTACACAATTTATTTATTTTTTAATGCAAATGCATATTGTCCATAATTCCAAATTTTTGAGCATTTTGCAGATTATCAGGGGAAATTAATTTTATGATTAACTTAGTTCAGAGTTTTCCAAACTGTGATGCAGTGGTCTATTACAAGAGGAGCTGCAAGAATTAATAAAAACATCATTTGTTAATCCTTCAGCATTCTCATTAAAGGATTAACATTAGAATTATTTGAAATTGCTGCAAAAAGCAAATTTATGAATGTCATAAATCAACGCTTCTCAAACTATGGGTTGCGACCCCTTTTAGGGTCACGATGTGAAATGCTGGGGTTGCAAAAATTAAATTCAAACACTTGAATTTCAGTTTATATGTAATTTTACAAATGCCCAATATTTAATGAATGACAACTTATGAATTTTCAGTGTAGTTGGTTGATTGTGTTCTTCTTGATTTCACAAACGCCCAATATTTAACGTATGAATTTTCAGTGTAGTTGGTTGATTGTGTTCATTTTAATTGACAACATATGTATTTTCAATGTAGTTGCCTGATTGTGTTCATCTTAATATGTGTGTAAATGATTTATGTACTTGTATGTTTTATTTCATATTTAATATCTGGGAAATGATTTATATACTTGTATGTTTTATTTCATATTTAATACCTGGGATCGCATGTACTTGTATGTTTTATTTCATATTTAATACCTGGGGTCACGAAAAAGATTTGTATGTTTTATTTCATATTTAATACCTGGGATCGCGAAAAATCTCGTAATATGTTTTATTTCATATTTAATACCTGGGGTCGCGAAAAATCTCGTAATGGTGTACTTGTATGTTTTATTTCATATTTAATACCTGGGGTCACGAAAAAGATTTGTATGTTTTATTTCATATTTAATACCTGGGATCGCGAAAAATCTCGTAATATATTTCATATTTAATACTTGGGGTCGCGAAAAATCTCGCAATGAAAAATAGGGTCGTATTTAATACCTGGGGTCGCGAAAAATCTCATAATGAAAAATGGGGTCATGAATGAAAAAAGTTTGAGAAGCGCTGTCATAAATAATAACTAAGCTGTCAACATCATGAATATATGGATTTATTCTCATTAACGCAAAGTGTATTAATATTTCTTTTTAATTATTTTATTATCTATTGATATATCTTTATGATAAGATATTTTTTATGTACAGTCAATTTCGCTGAATTGGGACACATTGGGACTAATCCATTTTGGCTCAATTAAGCAGCTGCCCCAATTAAAACTAGTTAATATAAATTCTAAAATAAAATATGTAATACATTGGTAAATAAAGAAGTAGGTAAAAAACTAAAAATTAGGTACCTATTTTAATACTTTATTAAACCAAAATACAGTAAATATTTGTATTATAAATAGTGAAGAAAAAATAATACATACATGATATTTTTCACAATTTCAAATTTTAATTCTGCAAATATGCATTAAGTGTAGTCTATCTTTTGTCTTTTGATTTTGGTACAACAGTTATATCAGCAAGTTTACAATGGCTGGTTTTTAATTTTATCTAGCTGTAGGAATCCGCAACAGGTTAGTCAATGAGTCAGTTGATTTAGATTAATTTGGAATAAGACCGGGTAGATATGTGGAACACAGGATCCAGGTTAAAGGAAGAAAGAGTACACATACACACACAGGCAAATTCATATATAAACTCATTTATTTTAAAGAGATTAAACAGTAAATTGATTACAAGTATAAGAAGAGAAAAATCAAGGAAATGAACTATATTATGCATGAGCAAGACTGACCTAACAGTAGCAAACGGGTTGACATATTGCTCCTCTGGCGCTACATACCTGGGTGAATCAGACATTTCGGATGAGTCATAACTGATTCCTTCAGAGAGGACAACTTCTCCTTCCTCTGTGATTATGCTCTATTGTCACAGTGTCACTCTCTCCATGTCTTTCACCACCTTTCCTTTTA
This sequence comes from Olivierus martensii, assembly GCA_000484575.1. Lineage (NCBI taxonomy): Eukaryota > Metazoa > Arthropoda > Arachnida > Scorpiones > Buthidae > Olivierus > Olivierus martensii. The sequence continues at coordinate 35,417 of AYEL01015534.1, read as the reverse complement.
TCTCTTTTTTGGGGAGGTTATGATTCATTGACATCATCTCAATGTTGTCATTGTTGATATGTTGATAGAAAGTTCTGTGTTCTCCATCTGATTTTGTAGCATCCTTCCTCACTGTCTAGGCGATTATCAACTTAATTTTATCTATGTTTGCAAAGTTGCGAATTTGAACGAATGCAATTCTATTAATTATAATTACGCCTAACGGTCTAGCGACTCTGCAAATTCCAGAGTTTGGCCTGAGCTCAGGTCTTAAGCTAAGTTCTAACTTAAAACTAATTAATTACAAAACTGTCTACACACTGTAATGTTTAACTGATGAAACGAAACCAAATATCGAAACTTACACTAAAAGTACTGATTAAGTGTTAGCAGTAAAACGAACAATCGGTGTTAGAACTTACACTAATAAATTGAATAAATTCGCAAACAAGTTAAATAACAAAAAATATAAATTTATTAGACTCAGAACACTTACAAAAGTGTTAATTAAAGCTTTATTTAAACGAAATAAAGCACAATGAAATAAACAACAAAACTTATTTAATCCAATTCAAATATCCAAAATCCACAAGAAACAAACCTTTAATAATACTAAATTCTACTATCTCCACTTCCGATACAAACTTCAAATAATAGTCGATCCTTATAAGAAACTCAATTGTCACTTTCACCAATTCTATGTCTGGAAATTCAGCACCTCTGGTTATCAAACGACACCTCAATCGGCTTGTCGACTGCATCGATGAATTGTCACTTTCACCAATTCTACGTCTGGAAATTCAGCACCTCAATAAACTTGTCGATTGCGTCGTTCTTTTATACGACCAAACAACACCTCAAAAACTTGTCGATTGCGTCGCTCTTTTATACTAGAGTGACGAACACTTCCGCACTCGCTCATTTACATACTTATACATAACATGTTCAAAGTTATTAGTTTACAGAGTAATTCATAAATTTGTTTGATATATAAATTAATTTTACAATTAATTTATATATCAAACAAACACCGATGCGGATCATTCTTATTTTCACATATCAGTTCAGTGGTAAAATTTATGTAGAGAAGATGACATCATTAACCGGGATAGCTCTTCTGGATACCGGTTCCGATTCCATGTTATGTTGCCAACTACGACGGAGAAGGTGGAAGTAAGTTAACTTTTAAACTAATAATATAATTGTTAGAGAAGGTGGAAGTAAGTTAACTTTTAAACTAAAATATAATACGTTACCATATAGGAAAATAACGATAAATAAATAATAGAGTGCATAATAAAATAAAAATAGCATAGGTCAAAATTAACTTCCTCACATGTTTGTTTTAAAGTAAAGGGGTTAATAACATCAATCAGGGGAGTTTAAAGGAAGCTAGATTTCGTTTCGTTGATTTTAACATGTTAATCAAAATTAAACAAAAGATGATAAAATTATACGAAGTTAAATGATATAATAATACAATTGACAAAATACTAATATAAATCAGTTAATGTAACTAGTTATCAAATCACTATAGTAATATAATCGAGTAACATATAATATGTGATACAATCATTATGTAAGGCAGATATAAATGACAATCATAAAAAGAACAATAAAACAAAAGTTTCCGCATAACACTCTGCAGATCTCACACAGCAAAGCGATTTTACTTGAAATTGTAAAATCATTTCTTGGCATCTTGGCAAAGATATAAAAATTTTAAATAAAATCGACACTGTAAATGAATATTGCTAAGTACAATAACAGTAGATTCTTAAGCAGATGCATACTTGTCAGATGCATGACGATACATAACTGATTCGCATCATACTAGTGTTGCCAAATATTAGTGTATGTGTAAAGGATATTGTTTTTTCACTGTAATCTGAAGTGAGTCACGTCAGATTACTAGCTGAGGAGGGCCATAGAAGGCCGAAAGCGTTTCCGGAAAGATTGTTGTATTATTAGTATATGTAGTATACATTATATATAACTAATTATAAACTAGTGTGTTTGTCCTGCTTCAAGTGCTTGGTGTTATTTCTTAATTTTGCCATATTTAATCTCTTGATTCTATAATGGAATTGGGATTCTATAACGGATTCAAGGGATTAAATATGGCAAAATTAATTAGGATTATTTGGATTAAAATTCCCTTGAGGTTGGTTTAGTATATAAAGTTTAAGATTTAAAGACTGTGCCTGTCTATGTATTGCCTGGCTAGTGCCAAAGAGGGCCCATGGCTAGATTTAGCCCGGTCAGGAGTAGATCTATCGGCAAAGTCCGATAACGATAATCAAAAAAATTACTTCTAAATTAATATAACTGTCTAGAGAATTAATCCGCTCGTTGGCCTCGGTGGTCTAGCAGTATGATGTTGGGACGTTACCCAAAGGTCCCAGGTTCGATCCCGGGCCAAGGCGGATTTTTTCTTCAGATTAATTAGTTAAAATTCTAGTTTAATTATTAATTAATAGATGGCGCCACTCATTGATTTAATAAAATAATAAATATTCTAATTACGAGATGGCGCTAAAAATTAGTTTAAATTAATTCAAATTATTAATATTCCGTTATAGAATCAAGGGATTAAATATGGCAAAATTAATTAGGATTATTTGGATTAAAATTCTCTTGAGGTTGGTTTAGTCATTATTATAAGAAAGATGTTTGTTGCTAGACCAGAAAGGTATAATCAATTGTCAATTGAATTAGTTATTCAATTTCTCTTTCATAATATTGACAACTGATTGTTTTTCTGTATTGGTGTATGGAGATATTAAACTAAATTATTCTTTAAGGTTAATTATTAAATGAATTTTGAGGTACTCATTGTGAAGGAATGCAGTGAAAAATAACACGAGTTTAATAATGATACTAAATAATCATCATTAAACTTGTGTTATTTTTCACTCCACTGAATTGCAGATTAATTAAAATTAATAAAAATTCAACAGCCTCAATCAAGTGAAAAATAACATAAAATTTAAATTTATTACTGTAGAATTTTTGGCTTAATTAAGCCATCATCAGCGGTTGATTCTTTTTTACAATTAAGAATAAATCTTTAGAATACATTTAAAATTTTGAAAATTAAATATTAAATACAAATATAATAATAAATATGATTAAATTATATATGAAAGTATATATATTGTAGTATATAAATTAAATGACAAAACTAAAAACACTGCTTAGCTTATTATAATTAACTTATTATCTACCAGAAGAAGAGCACTTTTAGCAGTGACGTTAACAAACAAATTTTATTAAAATAGTAAGTAAAAACGTTTTCAATGCTCAAGACATCATCTTCAGTTACAAAAATACATAATACTTAAGAATACAAGCAGTTCTAAAAATGGAACGAAGTTCAAAATCTTTTATAAATGGACATAGGAAGGACTCCATTTAATCTGCATTGTTTCAGGAATGTCCAAGTCTCCTCTGCTTTGATGAGTTTCTTCTTAAGCTTACAATAATCACTGAGAATTTCCGAGTCCATACTGCTGGCTCAGCAGACATATCACTAAATGACAAAACTAAAAATACTGCTTAACTTATTATAATTACAGTCCAGAAGAAGAGCACTTTTAGCAGTGACGTTAACCAAACAAATTTTATTAAAACAGTAAGTAAAAGCATTTTCAATGCTCAAGGCATCATCTTTAGTTACAAAAAAACTGAAGATGATGCCTTGAGCATTAAAAACGTTTTTACTCACTATTTTAATAAAATTTGTTTGTTAACGTCACTGCTAAAAGTGCTCTTCTTCTGGACTGTAACTAAGTTAAGCAGTGTTTTTAGTTTTGTCATTCAGTGATATGTCTGCTGAGCCAGCAGTATGGACTCGGAAATTCTCAGTGATTATTGTAAGCTTAAGAAGAAACTCATCAAAGCAGAGGAGACTTGGACATTCCTGAAACAATGCAGATTAAACAGAGTCCTTCCTAGGTCCATTTATAAAAGATTTTGAATTCTGTTCTATTTTATGTTCCATTTTTAGAAGTGCTTGTATTCTTAAGTATTATGTACATATATTTTTGTAATTGAAGATGATGCCTTGAGCATTGAAAACATTTTTACTTACTGTTTTAATAAAATTTGTTTGTTAACGTCACTGCTAAAAGTGCTCTTCTCCTGGACTGTAATTAAGTATATAAATTAATTATTCTTTTTCTTTTTAGTCTATTTATATATGTTTATATAATCATGTAACTGAGATTTCAACAATCATTTAAATTATTATTGCTGGACGGTGGAAAACCATGGTGCTGGGATTATCTCAGGAGTGTTATCATTTATTACATGCATTTTTCTTGAATATTTTATACTATCTAGTGTTTCCACCCATTTAATTTTACGTACATTCTATACTGTTCGCACTATTTTCGCTTCATTCCATCGGATGTCAATATTATAATTATAAAATGCTTTCACAAGTGCAGTTTTAAATTCACCTTTTTCTATGTCCTTTTTGTGTTCTAACAGTCTGATTTTAAGGGATTGTATAGTACTACCTATGTAGACTTCCTGTCTGCTTGTAGCATTGTTATATAGCGGAATGATATAAACACCAGCTTTCATTTCAGGTTGTACAATCGGTTTATTGTTTTTAATAATATCAAAAGTTGTAGTCCTTATATATGGAAGTTTTATATTATGCTTATTCAAAGCTTTTCTAATAGGTTCCAATGTATTATCGTAGTTTACAGGCGTTATATATGTTGCACTCCTTTCTTGGGAAGTAAAATTTGGAAAGTAAATTCCAAAAGTTCCAAATTCCATTTGGAAAGTAAAAGCTATATCCTGTGACCCAGTTCCTGGTCTACGTAAAAAATTACACACACTTATGAAAAAACCAGATTTTCCACAAATTTGGAAAGTAAAAGCTGAGAATAATCCGACATGTCCACCATTGTTTGCATACATCAAAGAACATAAACAACCTATAACCATAAGACCTATGGTAGATAAATCGAAATCCCTGCTGACAAAACTTGAAAGAAAATTAGCTCAATGGTGTTTAGATAAAATGAAAAGTTACAAATATGTTGTACAATCATCAGTTGAATTCTTAGATAAGTTAAGACAGCATCAAATTCAGCAGAATAACATCATGATAGTTGCTGATTATGAAAAGCTGTACGTATCTAAAGAGATAACACCAGCTTGCTTAATACTTTATATATTTATCTTGGAGAACACACAAAACGACTCTATATCGCCAAATACTATTCGTGAATTATGTCATTTAATATCATATAACTCCTTCTTCATGTATAAAAATAGGTTCTTTAAACAAACAGTTGGTGTACCTATTGGCGGCCCCATGGCAGGAGTTATGGCAGAACTAGTCTTATGGTATAAAGAAAATGCTGTTCTCCCCTTACTGATGAATAATGTTAAGTTATTCTGTCGGTATGTAGATGATGTGTTTATTATTGTTAATAAATATAATGTGGAGCAACATATAATTGAAAGTTTAATTGACAAGACTCTAGGTTTAGCTCTTACTATCAAACAAAAATCGTACTTGAACATACATTTTTTTAGATGTTGATATAATGAAGGATGATAGCTACTACACAACAACAGTTTACAGAAAGCCTTCTTATGCTCCAGTGTTCATACCTCAATGATCCTAATTAAATATAAGGTTGTGGCTTTCAAATTCCTTCTGAAAAGAATGTTGACACACTGCCATAATGATGAACTTAAATTAACTGAATTTAATAAAATAGTACACCAAGTACAAATAGATGGGTATAACACATCCTTTATTCACCACATTTACAACAGTATACAACGTCACACAATTAATACAAGCAATTACAGTACTAATGATAATGGTATACATCCGCCAGCAGAAGAAAGGAGTGCAATGTATATAACGCCTGTAAACTACGATAATACATTGGAACCTATTAAAAAAGCTTTGAATAAGCATAATATAAAACTTCCATATATAAGGACTACAACTTTTGATATTATTAAAAACAATAAACTGATTGTACAACCTGAAATAAAAGTTGGTGTTTATATCATTCTGCTATATAACAATGATACAAGCAGACAGGAAGTCTACATAAGTGGTACTATACAATCCGTTAAAATCAGACTGTTAGAACACAAAAAGGATATAGAAAAAAGTGAATTTAAAACTGCGCTTGTGAAAGCATTTTATAATTATAATATTGACATCCGATGGAATGAAGCGAAAATAGTGCGAACAGTATAGAATGTACGTGAAATTAAATGGGCAGAAACACTAGAGATTATAAAATATTCAAGAAAAATGCATGTAATAAATGATAACACTCCCTAATCCCAGCACCATGTTTTCCACTGCCCAGCAATAATAATTTAAATGATTGTTGAAATCTCAGTTACATGATTATATAAATATATATAAATAGACTAAAAAGAAAAAGAATAATTAATTTATATACTACAATATATATACTTTCATATATAATTTAATCATATTTATTATTATATTTGTATTTAATATTTAATTTTCAAATTTTAAATGTATTCTAATGATTTATTCTTAATTGTAAAAAAGAATCAACCGCTGATGATGGCTTAATTAAGCCGAAAGTTCTATGGTAATAAATTTAAATTTTATGTTGTTTTTCAGTTGATTGAGCTGTTGAATTTTTATTAATTTTATTTAAAAGAAATAGTAAGAAGTAAAATAGTATTATTATAAACATTTTTGCAGATTAATTATTATTCTGAATTAATAAATTAATTTTTGTTTTGGTTGTTTGGATTGATCATTAAACAAGTTTTATTACAATCTTATTTGTGCTTTATTATTGTTTAAATAAAGCTTTTCTTACTACTTTTGTAAGTAATTGGATTCAATAAATTATTTTTTATTATTTAATTTGTTTTTGAATTTATTCAGTTTCTTAGTTATTAGTGCACTAAAGTATTTTTGTTATTGTGAAAATTGGGAAAAATCATGCATTTAATAGCAATTAAGAACAACTTTATTAATAAGTAACTAACATTTTCAGCAAATCACCATCCTTAGGTTACAATATTGGAACATTATAAAAATTTTAAACATCAGATTATTATTAATTACCATAGCAACAATTTAAAATAAATAAGATATAGTAGAGTTAAAAGTATAAAAGTATTAAAATAATATATAATAAGTTTTATAAACATAGTAAACATAATATAATCAAGCTATATTTATATTTAAAATATTTTTAAAATTTTAGAGACTATATAAGCAGGACATTAAGTTAGTGAGCTTTGTTATTTAATTAAGTTGATAGTCTGGATGTCATATTTTTCAACTGCATACATACATGCTGAGAGATCATAAGCTGATCTACCAGCAGCAACAATGGCACCCACCAAAGGTTCCTAAACCTATAGTACACTATAGATTTAGGTAAAACTTGCTTTAGCCATCACATTGATTTTGTTTAATAGGTTCTTTACACTTCTCTTTTTTTTTCCTTCTCACTTCCCCTATAATAGCTCCCTTAGTATCTTTTTGAGTGGAAAGGGGCATTCTCTTTTGGCCACCAAACTTACCTTACAAAAAAAGAGCTGATCTACCATTAAGGATAGACTAGCTCATAATCTCCTCCTAAGTAAAAGGGATTTCCAATTCTAACATGTATTTTTGCTATTTAGTTGTAATACTTGTTTATTACTTTAACAACCATGAAGTTCCAATTATGTGTTTATTGTATTCATGTAGATTTAGTCTTGTTGTTGCTTTATTTTTCCAAAAGTATAGAAGACTTGGCCAGGTTGGACTCTAGAATCTTGAAGAGTTGGGAAACTGTTAAGTATCCTTAGATTTATTGATAGTTTTGAATATTGCAACTTTACAAGTTTATATCACACTGATAACAGAAATTTATGCTCAGCTTAGCATCTATCATGTGCTCATCACTCTACTATCCATAGTAAAATATGGAAAGAGTCAACCACAAGCTACCTTATAAATCTATGACAGTAAAATATATTAATTCATCATGAGCAATTATCTTGAACTATTCCGTCAGAAACAACAACAACAAAAAAAAAAAAAAAAAAAAACTGAGAGTGGGATCATCACTTTCAAGAATTAGCACTTGCCTTAAGATCCACAATGCATGATTCAGCACACTATACTCCTCTCAGATTACATGTTGATCATAATCTTGTTTTACTATGGGACAGACTTACTTAGCACTCTGTTCAACCTATCACTATTAATGGAAAAGTAGATGAACTGCAAAGACTAGTGAATAAGGTCTGAAATGTTAATGAGGCACAAATATGATTTAGATAGTTATGATGACATTTTAGACTTTTGGTTTAAATTTCTCACATATCTACACCCTTCAGATAAAATCTGGATCTTTCATATGGCAAGCAAATTCTTTACAACATAACTATCTTGTTGCATTATTGCAAAACTTTTGATAGTGGCAGTCATAAGTATAAAATTTTGGATAAATAATTACTGTCGTAAGTCTAAATTGTCATAAATTGAAGTATCATAAATCAGGTATATCCTTTATAGATAAAATAGTAGTATATCACTATTTTTACCTATAATTATTATAATAATTTATTAAAAAATAATAATAAAATTTTCAATATTTTAGAATTAAAAATTAATATTTATAAACTTACTTTATCAATAAGAGCTGTTAAAGGTTCTCCTTCATTTGTAATCTCACGTTTACTCCATTCATATGTTCTACTTAAGCGAAGCTATAAAATAAAAGATTTAAATATTACTAAAAATTTCAAAAAATAAAAAAAAACACAAAATTTCTCCTATTATTAATCTTATAATTAATAAGTAGTAGTTATACTATTGTTAAAATATATAGTACAGTCTATCTTTGACATAAGTATTTCAGTCAATCAAGCACTATATTTTAGGAAGAAAATAATTTTAAGTATTAAACATTACAAAAAGTTTGAAATGTTTTCAATTTAAGGAAACCATCTTCAGAAAATCATAAAAACAAATTAAGCATGTTTGAGATACAGAATAAATTCATATACAAAAAGAATTCTAGTAGAATTTAAAATAGAATAATAATAAACACAAATAAGATATAAACATTATAATAAAATAGATGGTATCACTTGATATATAATTAATAAAATTATGGCTAATATAAAGTTAATAGCATTATAATAATAAACTATTCATTGTTCTCAAGTAACCATAACCAAGGAATAGGGATGGCTTCTGGAAGATTAAAATTAACAATTTGATAGTCCTTGCTCTTAATCTTACCTCTTATCATCAGCACTCTTAGCAGTTGAGTTTTCATTCATATAATTTAATGTAGCTAACGTTTTCGGTAACTTTTTACCATCCTCAGGCTGCTATCCTTTCAAAATATGTTCCAAATTCTAATACGTTTTGGCAAAGAAAAACGAAGAAAACAACAAGCGTTGCCATGGTGATTCAAATTATGTAGCATTTTTTTATGTATATAGAATACTTTCTTTTATTACTCCTAGCTTATCCAAATGTTTTGCTTCTAAGGCTGACCCTTACGGTTGCTTAAAAATTCCACTGCGTAACTCCATGCAGGGGGGAGTTCTAGTGCCATTTTATCATTTAATAAGTCCTCCTTTTTCTGTCTAGCTCTTATCTCTAGGGTTTCTGATGTGATTGCTTCGTTAATCCTCCGGAGTGGTTTTACTATCTTGCTCTTAATTATTTGAAAAGCTTTTGCTAGTGTCATTATTTCAAAATGTTTACAAAACAATTCAATAATAATTGATGATGCTGCTTATGAACTGACTGTTTATTGAACAAAGCCATATTCTCTGATTTATATACTTGTATGGTCTCCAGACTCAATACAATACAAATGTATAAGTAAACTTTAGAGCATTTTTTCCAAGATTATTCAGAGAACAAGAGAATATAATACCATTATAAACACATCATGGTTCATGGTTACATGTATACATTTGTTAGAGCTATTTATGATAATCTTATTGCTAAAAGGAATCTGAATTAACTCTCTTCTCCACTATAAAATGATAGCCATTCCCAAAAACATAGCTTATTATCTAAGCCAATTTTGTATGTTCCTGTATTTGAAAAAATTCTTAGAATCTTGAGAAGCAAACTAGGACTGATAATGCCATATAAAAATCAAAAAACTACATAGGCACTTCTTAGAAATAACAAGGATAAATCTTTGTCAGATGTGCATGCAAGAATATATATTATACTGGCAGTGAACTCAACTACAGATCTAAGAGAAGAATATGATACTTTATAGCTGATTATACTTGTATGTAAAATTTAAAGAATACAAACAGTACTATTCGCAGTTAAGATCTTTTATTTTGAGATACAAAGATGATGGCCTAGTGCCAAAAATATTTGTATCTTAAAATAAAGGATCTTAACTGCTAATAGTGCTGTTTGTATTCTTTTAATTTTAAGAGAACAATATGTAGATAGTATAAATAGAAGTATAAATAGAAGTTTAAAAATGCAATTGCCAGTTCCTTTGTGTGAAAGATTCATAAAGATATGTATACCTGTAAAATGATATTGATTTGATTCTGGCCTTTTGTGAACTTTGACTTTTTTGATTGGCCTCATTTGTTTAAAACTATTTTTGCCAGTCTTAACAATCATTGATTATACTTTTTCTAACCTATAGTCATTCAGCCATCATTTGCCAGTAGATAGTATATCCAATGATGTCAGGAAGTTTAGGATTATGAATAGATAGCTGATTTTCAATCAATCTGAACAGATATTCCATTCAATCTGTATGGTTGACATAACTCTGTAGTTGACATACTTTTCTAAGAAATATGTCCATTAAGATACAATCTATAAACATGTGTCAAAATTAGATAATTAGGATCTATACTAATAAAAACTTTCACAAAGATTATATGTCATCTTCGTTCTCAGAGTATCAACAGCAATAACCATACACAGATTGATCATTGCTAAGACTAATGGACAGTAATAAAACAGCAAACAATTGAGTAATAGATACAAAAAATACAAAAAATTAAGTTGGTGCAAAAAGATTCTGAATTCAGAGAGATTATATGGTACTTTTATTTGGTAACTACTCTCACAAAAGCCTTGTTGTTATTTTTTCACACTTATACACTATCAAAAATATTATATTATGTTTATTTATTATCTGACAGATTCAGATCTATAAAATATATGTAAAAATGAAGAAATACTTTATAATTGTATTAGTGACATCACTACAATATTTCTTGGATGATAATTATACATAACTTCATACAAAAAAATCTCATTTTAATTTATCTAAAAACTGAATGACTTTAGATACACTATGTTGTGACATCATAATTTTGCAGAAGAAAAATAAAATTGGATTTTCTCTTTCTAATCTGAACAGTTATTTACCAATGGATAGTATATCTAATAATATCAAGAAAGTTAAGATAAATACGATTCATGGTAATGTCTCAAGACAAATGAACTTTCAAATGAGTGGCAAGAAGCTACAGTTTCAGTGGAGTATTTAAATTCAATAGAAACTTCTTGGATTCTTCATCAATTGGATTTAAAATGTGGAATAATTGAAATGCTGCTAAGAAATAAGTCACCAGCAAATCGATTATGTAATGGCTCTAAATTAATCATTGAGAAAATTAGTAGTACAAGACAAATCAGTCTTGTACTACTCATTTTCAAACTGTCAAATATGCTTTAATTCCCAGAATAATTCTTTTTAAATCAAGTGATCATGATTTATCAATTTAAATGAAAAAGAAAACAGTTCTAGTGAAATCAGCATTTGGAATCACAATAATTAAGGCTCAAAGCCAATCTTTGAATTCAGTTGGAGATTATTAAAAAAATGTATTTTTTCATGGTCAATTATATATTGCAGCACTTCAGATAATTTATAATTTGCTCTTTGCAGTTATCCCAAAAATTCCACAATTAATTTTTATAAATAAGTATTTTCTTAATTAATAAGATAAAACGTTGTTAATAATAAAGAAATATTTCCTAATAATTAAGTTAATTTAAAACTCATTAAATTATTATATTAAAATCATTCATTGATCACCAACATATTCTTTTATTGCTGACATAGCTTCAAAAGATTACTAGTTATAATAGAAAATTCATTATCCTTGGAATTTGTTGTGTTACAGTGTGTAGGCAATCCTTTTAAACAAGGTACTAAATTCAGTTCTCCTTTAATGAAAGAACCATTAGACCAACATAGGATGAATGTTGGTCTAATGGTAAGAATGAATTCTTTCTGCAGATAGTTTTTACATATTCAGATTCTGAGAGATTTATGTGGACATCTAAAGAGGTGACTTCATTTAAAATCACTTAAACTTATGGACAATTTAAATGTCCAAAAGTTTATAAAATCAAATATAAACTATCTGATTTAAAAATCAGATAGTTTACATTTAATTTTATACAGGCATTTCTTTAAGTTACAAATATTCATACTTAAAACATAAAATTTCAAAGCTCTTCAATAATTTTAATATGATACAAAATGATCTAGCAACTAATATAATGTAAAATTACATAGTTAATTAACATATTATAGCAATATTTCAAGATGGTGGCAATTAAATCAAAAATTCCTCACTTTATATTTAGAACTTTTTATTAAAATTTATGAAATAAACTTTTAATTGGTCCATTTGTGAAATATATTATAACATACAATACATAATATTATTTCAGTACTTCTAAAGCCAAAATAAAAGCAATATTTAATTTACAAATAATCCAAATTATGAACAAAACTCAGATACTGTTTATAACTAGAGAAGATTCTGTATTTGGTAAACTTGAAATTTTTTTAGTTTTAAATAAAATTTTATCTTGATAAAGGATTGATTTTTGCATAGATATATATACAGCATAAAAAGTTGCATTTTTAAGATTAACAATAATTTAATGGAAAAACTGTGCAAAATTTCTGAGAATCTGCCTAATCAAGTCTTCTATCAGAAAAATAAATTCCAAAATAATAACTATTCTGACACTAAAGATGTGAAGAGACTAACTCTGATATAATTAGCGATGCATATTTAAAGAAATATTATCCATCAGAAACCGAATTATTTTATACTAAAGGACAAAAATGGAAAAATACTATACTTAGCGCCATCTGTTGATGCAAATTAGTACCTTTAAATAATATTTGAATTATTTCGAACTTTATTTTATAAAAATTATTTTAATATTTCATACCAAATATGAATTTTATTTATTATTAAAATTATATGCAATATTATATTATAAATAATTTTGAAATATAAAATGTAATGGGTTGAAAAATTAATTCATTGTAGTGGTACAATTTTTGTAAGAATTTAATTTAATGATCATCATTTCCGTTTAATAAGTATACTCCATATAAAAAAAACATACTTAGGACTTTCTCAAAATGCTAAAAATAATTTTATAGACATACGAAAGATATTTTTGATAATATACACTTTTATGACTTCATTTATACTAATTATAATGTACCTTTGTTCTTGTAGGCTAAAATTTCTGAAGAAAGTTATTTTTAATTCTATTTTACATAATCTTTTACTAATTTACCTAAGTAAAACTAATCTACTAATTAATTGGATGTATGGAATATTTTGGTTTGATGGATCGATATTCTATTCAAATCTTCAACGTTGAGTAAGACTTCATCCTTCAATCTTCTGGTTAATCAAATCATGGGTATTATTCAGTCTCTGATGCAGTTTTCATATCATATATATATATATCACACAAGAAGTCATCTTTTATCATGCGAATTCAGTGACAAATATTGAATAAATCAAGCCAAATCAGATTCATTGGTCATTGGTCCCCATTTTCATCTGTTTCGGCCGACATCACTTGTAGATTTGGCCAAATTGTGATGAATTCATATTTGGCCAGCCCTCATAAATCTGTCGAGCCGCTTCTGTGGAATAAAGCTACAAATTTGGGAGTTATTGTAGCCCAACTACCAGCTAGCCCCACACATATATAATAGAGTCAGTTGGATAGCAAAGTAGATCAGCGGAGACGACCTGCACCCACCTGAAAAATAAAAACATACTTAGGACTTTCTCAAAATGCTAAAAATAATTTTATAGACATACGAAAGATTTTTTGATAATATACACATAATGTACCTTTGTTCTTGTAGGCTAAAATTTCTGAAGAAAGTTATTTTTAATTCTATTTTACGTAATCTTTTACTAATTTACCTAAGTAAAACTAATCTACTAATTAATTGGATGTATGGAATATTTTGGTTTGATGGATCGATATTCTATGCATTCAAATCTTCAACGTTGAGTAAGACTTCATCCTTCAATCTTCTGATTAATCAAATCATGGGTATTATTCAGTCTCTGATGCAGTTTTCATATCATATATATATATATCACACAAGAAGTCATCTTTTATCATGCGAATTCAGTGACAAATATTGAATAAATCAAGCCAAATCAGATTCATTGGTCATTGGTCCCCATTTTCATCTGTTTCGGCCGACATCACTTGTAGATTTGGCCAAATTGTGATGAATTCATATTTGGCCAGCCCTCATAAATCTGTCGAGCCGCTTCTGTGGAATAAAGCTACAAATTTGGGAGTTATTGTAGCCTAACTACCAGCTAGCCCCACACATATATAATAGAGTCAGTTGGATAGCATAGAAAGTAGATCAGCGGGGACGCCCTGCACCCACCTGAAAAAATCTGAAAAGATAGGATCAGGGTCGTGCCAAGAGTACTTGCGACAGGATGCCAGACCTATTTCGCCATATAAATATTTTTATAAATATATTTTATCCGATTTTTATGCAGTCAGGTGCCCGCTTGGCGCGGCTCTGGGTGGGACCAAGAATTGGACCCGGATCCTAAACAATTAACCATGGGACATCTGGGCGATTTAGTTATTGTAATATGTATTTTTATACACCAGTTTTAAAAATTGATATGCATATATTTTTGAGTTTCCGTTTGAAGAAACAATGAAATATGTATTCGCAAAAAGGAGGCATAATGCAAAGGTATTATTATTTTGCACAAAAGCCTAGAAACAGCCCTGAATAATGACAATTACTTATCTTTCATTTCAATTGATAAAACAGAAAAAAAATAGTTAAATTATAAGAACATGTTAGTAATATTAAAAAAAAAATCAATACGTATCTGAATACACAGGATGTCCTTGTGCAGTATTAAATTTTGATAATTGAGCAATTAATTAATAATTATTTCCAAGATGCGATTCAGAAGTTTAAATCTATTTATATACTTTGTTCTTCTGTATAAAATATTCAGTTTAGTTAAGATGGATCATCGAATAAATAAAAAATTTAACAAAAATTTTTTTGGTCCACAAATCTGGAATAAATTATCTTTCTGATGCATTTTATAGAATGTTTTTATCTCGTACATAATACGATTTATTTAAAATTTAAACATGCACAAGGAGTTTTTAAATATCCAGTATAAAAGGGCAAAAAAGGTCCACAAATCTGGAATAAATTATCTTTCTGATGCATTTTATAGAATGTTTTTATCTCATACATAATACGAGTTATTTAAAATTTAAACATGCGCAAGGAGTTTTTAAATATCCAGTATAAAAGGGCAAAAATTTTGAAGTTGTTGCTTTCAAAATTTTTGTAGTATTTTGATCAGTTGATGTGCAAAACTTGCATTAAAAATTTAAACATTCAACAATTTATAATTCATAACGACTCGTTTGGATCCAAAATATAATAAAATTAATATTCTTTTAATATTTAAATCATTTTCTATTTCTATTAAACTCATTCAGGTATCTTGAAAATAAAATTTTGCATTAATTAATGTATAATTTGAAGATCTGTTTTGCATATTCATATTTTTTAATAATATATTTTTATTCTATTGGACCCAACACTCAAAGAATTAGTTAACAAAAGTACTATATTTATTTTAAAATAAATATATATTTATATATTGTATATACATAGTACATACTGAATATACAAAAATCATTAAATACAAAAAAAAGTACAGTATTAATTTTTTAAAACTATTTTTTTTTTGATTATTTCAAGACTTATAAAAAGCTAAAAAATAATTTTTTGTTTTTTTTTTACATCGTATGCACATTCTGAGTTGGCAAAGAATTTAGATTAGATTATGCAACGGAAGGATATTCAATGACATCCGCATGACTGCACTATCATGTTTCGATATTTTTTAAGGACAACGTTCGAATTATCGTCGAAATACAAAACTTGGACAGCTGATAAATGAGTTGGAGCGCAGCACGGTTTAGGCACATCGTTTGGATCCATCAAATGCACTAAAGTTTGGACTATGGCGTGATTTGTGGCATTCATGTGAGCATTGAGAGGGAAAGAACATTCTCCAAAGCAATAGAAGGCCGCATAACCATCTGGTGCAATAATCCATTCCTACAAAAATAATTTTTTTGTAAATAAAATAATGCGATGGGGCATGGTATGGTTTGCTACTTTACACAATAAGAATTGACACTTTTGATAACTTACCTCCCATTTGAGTTGCTGAAAACTCACATAAAATGCTAATCGCTGACAACTTTTCTTGATGACATCTGGAAGAAAAATATTATGGGAGTTAGCGCAATGTTCAACACGAGGAAAACAATAAATATCGGTTACCAAGAGACAAAGGGGTCATCCACAACTATAAAATTATTATTTAATTTTTATAAGAATTTTTAAGGGGATCACTTGTTATGGAGCAAGCTGACACCCTGGCCAATATGCTACTGAATATAACTCAAGACTAACCTCTCTTGTTCTTTACTGTTAACCAACTTCTATCGTAATCGTAGGAAGATCGATTGACATTAACTTTCTTTTTTTGCGTAGATCTAGGACGCCGAATGTGCAAATCTCTTGCTGATTGGAGAAATGCTACCATAAAAGGTTGTTTCTCATTGGCTCCTTTCCTGCCAACAATTCCAATTTCACCTGGATCGATATTTCTAGCTGCTTGTTTGTTATAATAACAATAAAAAATTCTTTAGCTAAATAAATAATTATATTAAAAATTGACAGATTGATGCTACTCACACAATCCTTCTAATCGTATCTGCAAGTAAAGTCCTAGATTTTTGGATGGGAATGCTATCCAGGTAACAATAGCTTCCGTCACGTTGAACGTCAACCACCCTTCCTGATTCGGCTGGACGGTAATGGTTTGGATGAGTTTCAAGCCTTTATCACTAACATAAAAGAAATTTTTCAATCTTTTAAAGATGGTTATTATGATTTGATCTACGATTTTTACATGTCATGAACTTACTTGGGCTTGTCCGTTAAGAGATATAACGTTAGCGTATAAGTGTTGTTGAGTGGTAATACTGAAGTGGATAAATCTCTATACAGTCTAAATTCCGCTCCCATGATCTCTTCTTCCGGATTTACGTCGGAAACATCAAACCAAAATCTTCTGTCCCGATCGTGTCGTAAATGAGGAGCATGATGATCGACTAAAACACATGATGATATATTAGTATTAAGATGTATTAAAATATTTAAGAGAATACAATATGAAAGTTACACAAGATCGATACGATACGATAGATAAAGACGAGAATGCAATAGACAAAAAATAAATAGGAGAATACAATATGAAAGTTACACAAGATCGATACGATACGATAGATAAAGACGAGAATGCAATAGACAAAAAATAAATAGGAGAATACAATATGAAACTTACACAAAATGATATGTAAAAAAAAAAATCGATACGATACGATACGATACGATAAATAAAGACGAGAATGCAATAGACAAAAAATAAATAGGAATTTTGTATATACAGGTAGTCCTCAACTTACGATGGCCAAAAATTATTACTAAAAATTCTCTAATTCAACTTTGCCGCTTGCATATATTTATATACATATATCACATTGCTTTTGTATACGCATCGCATCATCACCATTAGTCGGCAAGAAAAGCCTTATTATTGTATTTTGTCATAACTTTGTCATGTCCAGTAAGAGAAATAATACTACCAATGAAAATTCCAACGTAAAAAAAGGCGAGGAAAGCTTTAAGTTTAGCCGTTTTAAGTTAAACAGAAACCTAATTTATGAAAATATTAAAACAGAAAATAAACGAAATTTTAGCCGTTTTAAGTTAAATAGAAACCTAATTTATGAAAATATTAAAACAGAAAATAAACGAAACAAGAATTAAAAAAAGTCCTCGATTTACGTCAGAATCGACTTATGACAGAGACATTGGAACGAAATGTTGTTGAAGTCGAGGATTATCTGTATTGTAAACAGTATTCCTATTTATTTTTTATCTATTGCATTCTCGTCTTTTATCTATCGTATTGATATCGTATCGTATCGTATCGATCTTGTATAACTCGCATTCTCTTACTTTTATCTACAGTTTTGCAGTCTATTATCTTTCTCTGTTGTATTGATACTATGATCTTGTGTAAGTTCTCCTATTTATTTTTTGTTTATGTCTTTCGCTGACGTAAAGATACTATGGTCTTGTATGATTATATTTATTGTCATTATTGGCATTATATTTATTGCCTGACAAAAAAAATCATAGTGTATACTGTCTTTCTCTGTCATATAGACAAGAAAATACACTATAAAGTGGTGTCAAACATTGGATTATAATTTGCTGTAATCATAATTCTGAATAGCTTGTGTTGCCTATACAGCATCTAAATCTAGTGAAGTATAGTCCATCTCAAGTTACATCAAATTAATAGATTTTATGGTATGCAATGATATAATTGCTGGTCATTTACTAAGGTTTTAAGAATACTGTAATTATTTATTCTATAATATTGTAATTATCTATTTAATTCTATTCAAATATCAGTAGTTGTGTTTGATATGGACTTGTTAAGAAGTTTTGTAAGGCTTTATAAAATTGTTAAATTTAGGATTAAACTTTATTTATATTAAGTTTTCAATATTATTTTTAAAACATTTTAATGCAAAATTAAGTTACTTATAGATGTAGTAAGATTTAATGATAAATATAGCTGTATTTTGTTTTAATTTGTAAATTAAAATATTCCAAAAGAGGATTTAGATAATTTTAATGTGTTTAATTCATGGAACTATCCATAATTATTCCACGGAATTATCCATAATATCAAGTTTGCTGAAGAAGCTTCAAGAGAAGACATATTTTGATGATGCAGTAAGAAGCACAATATATAAAATTTTAAAAAATCTGAGTTTTAAATGGAAAAAAATAGAATAGAAGGCCATTTTTCATGAAATAAAACGACATTTTTAAGAAATGAAGGCAGTTTTATAACAGGAAATAAGATGCCACTGATTCAAAAGATGTCAAATGATGAACTATTTTTAAATTTTTTAATTTTTAAAAAATCAGCAGAAGATTATAATCATGAAATGAATGCAAACAGTTTTTTAAAGTATTTTCAGGTACAACTGATACCAAATTTATCATAAAGTCTTTAATGGTTATAGATAATGCCCCTTATCATTCCATGCTCTTAGATAAATCTCTCACAACGATTTCGAAAAGTAGCAATTAAAAAATGGTTGATAAAACATTATACAGTATAGATAACACTCAATTTATGCCGAGGTTGGGTTCCGCCATATTAGTTCGTAATTCAAAACTTCGTAATTTGAAGTAAAATTTTTGGAAGTTTCTGTAAATAGAACAAGGAGGGAGACACACTCAAGTATGTCTCCCTCTTTGTTCTATTTACAGAAGCTTCTAAAAACGCGTAGAAATTCATGTAAACCATATGTAGCTAACAAGATCTATAAAGGTGCAAATTTCATAATTTTGAAACTACGTAATTTGAAGCTTCGTTAATCGAGGGTTACCTGTAATATGGACAGATACGAAAGGATATGCCAGTCCAAAAAACGTTATGTTTACTATTGTCGGAATTGAGAAATTTTAGAAAGAGCTATAAGTCAAATAAATGTACAAAAAATGGAATGCAGTTATGCATCATGTTAAAAAATTGGAAATCGAATACTCTACAGGTAACCCTCGATTTACGAATCCTCAAATTACGTAGTTTCAAAATTACGAAATTTGTGCCTTTATAAATTTTGTTACTGTTACACACGGTTTACACGAATTTCTACGTGTTTATAAAAGCTTCCGTAAATAGAAGAAAAGGGATTATATGAATATGTCTTCATCTGTAAATGAGAAGTGGGTGGAAACTTCCAGAAATTTTACCTCAAATTACGAAGTTTTGAATTAGGAACTAATATGGCGGATCCGAAAATCGAATGTTATCTGTACTCGAATGCCAACTAGAATCGTAATGCCCGGGGCAAATATATTTTGTACGCCCCCAAAATGGGGCAAATATATTTTTAGCTTCAGAAACGGGAGCAAATTTACTTTTTATTCCCTCGAAAACGGGGAAAATACATTTTTACGCTTCCCAGAAAACTTTCACCAAATCGAAAGCTTTGTTTGCTCTCTTATCTTCTTTGCCCTATGGGAAAGTTTAAGATGTTGATGATCACAATTAAGTAAAAAAAAAAACTTTAGAAATTCAAATTGAGAGAAAAAAAACACTCCCTTCGTTTCTTAATAGCGCCGTTTCGTTGCGTCAAAAATTTTCTTCCATTTTGTTACTAAATCATTTGTATGATTTAGTCATTTAAAACAATAAAAAAGGTAAATTTACTATATTTTATTCGTTAAAATTAAATACTGTATTTGAATGTAAATGAATCGTACACTAGACGTTAAAAATTTTTAAATTTTAAGGACATTTTTGTCTGTATCTGATCACAGTACAGATAAAGCTACCCTTCCCTTCAGCAATTCAGCTGGTGGTGGTCCTTGTTTAAGTACTACTCACCCCTAAAAAATCTGTTTATTTGGTTTTACCCAAGGTTCAAGTTATCTTGGACAGACTACACCTCGTGACCCCCTCAAAATTTAAATAGGAAACACGTTTAATTCTATAAAATTAAACTAATATAAGTGATTAATATTTAATTAAAAACATAAATTCGGTGATTCACCAGAACACGTGTTTATAGTTATTTTATCTGTCCCAGTTTTATATCTAAAATTACACACCTAAACTCCATTTCGTTATATAAATATTCAAGTGTGTTTTTTTAAAAAAAATGCACATTTTTTTTTAAATTATTATCGAATCAAAAAACCGGAAAAACTCGCTGGCACGCTTGAACAGATAGTAGTGTAGAGCAAAAACGTGATGCGCTAGTGTTATTGATGTGTTTTCGTTCTATTAATGTCGAAAGTGCCTAATTTCTTTGACAAACAATAAATATTTAACTGTGTTTATTCGTTTATAAATCCTTGTGTTCTCCACACAGGTTTTTAATTGTTAAATATTCAATATTTTTAATATTCAAACAAACACGTGTTCGATATTCGTCTCTAGCGGAGTTTATTTAGGTTAGGAAGGACTAGTTACCTAGCAACGACCCTTTTTTTTATATAAATATATATCGGAAGTAACAAAATGTTATTGTTGCTATTCATTTTAACGTAAACATTTTAAAATTACATCTTTTGTTGCGAGTATAACACACAAACGGTAACGTCATAAAGTCAGACACACTTTAGTGACACTCATTGCGCTTTCCACTCGTATCCTGTTCCGAGAAGAGTCGCGTGACATGCCAACGACAGTTACAAGTGTAAAGTATGTAACTAACACGTCGCGTAACTACGCAAACTTACTTCTATTAACGAAACTCATGATGACGTCCGACATGTTGATAGCACGTATGTGATCACGATCCAGAGTGGAGTTGTTGGGATCTAACTTGATATCACCTGTTTCAAAATCGACAAACGTTCTGTACAGGTCAAGTAAATACTGTGGAGCCGATCTTTGTATCGTGTGATCCTTGGGTTTGGGAGGATGGTTTAATCCCAATAAATGTAACAGTTCCTGTTGCATTTCGTCCTCTTCCTTGACTTCCAGTTGCCTGTAAACGACCGTTTGATCGATTCCATTATCGACATACATCTGAGTAACCACCATATAAAGGCACTGGATAGTAACTGTCCATCTCAGTAGCTGCGACGCCATCTTGTTTGGCACTGGCTTACTTGACCCGCATTCCGACCTCTGCTTCGAGGGTCTACTTTCGTCACATAGCACAACACTTCAGCGATGGCGTGGTAGTTTGTGAGAACTTTCGAGACTTCTTCGCACAAATACACTTCTTTCAAACAGTTACGCGCTCTATAGCACACTTATTTTTAACTTTTATTACTTGCAGAATACTGCGATTTGATGTTTCAAGCACAACAGGAACGATTATTTTTCCCAGTGAGTCGTCAAAATCGATTGTCATTAGTCATCATTATTCTTCAAAAATTAATCGAATACTAGATCTGTATAACGGTCTTCTTTAAAAAATAATTTTTGCGTGCATTTTTTAATTGATTTAATAATTTAATATTCTCAGAATTCTATTTTTTACTTCTTTATAACGAATAGAACGTAAAACGCGAGTGAAAATTCGCGCAAATTTAGAAAATAATCGTTCGTTATTTTATATAGATTAATGAAAATTATCAAGTAAAATATGTGCAAAAATAATAAAAATTATCGAGTAAAATGTGCAAAAAAACAATAAAAATTATCGCGTAAAATATGTGCAAAAATAATAAAAATTATCAAGTAAAATGTGTAAAAACAATAAAAATTATCAAGTAAAATATGTGCAAAAATAATAATAATTATCGAGTAAAATGTGTAAAAACAATAAAAATTATCGAGTAAAATATGTGCAAAAAATAATAAAAATTATCGCGTAAAATATGTGCAAAAAAGCAATAAAAATTATCAAGTAAAATATGTGCAAAAGAATAAAATAATTATTTCGAGTAAAATGTGCAAAAAAACAATAAAAATTATCGAGTAAAATAGGTGCAAAAAATAATAAAAATTATCGCGTAAAATGTGTGCAAAAATAATAAAAATTATCGAGTAAAATGTGCAAAAAAGCAATAAAACTTATCGAGTAAAATATGTGCAAAAAATAATAAAAATTATCGCGTAAAATATGTGCAAAAATAATAAAAATTATCGAGTAAAATGTGTAAAAACAATAAAAATTATCGAGTAAAATATGTGCAAAAAATAAAATAATTATTTCGAGTAAAATGTGCAAAAAAACAATAAAAATTATCGAGTAAAATATGTACAAAAAATAAAAAAATGATCGAGTAAAATGTGTAAAAACAATAAAAATTATCGAATAAAATATGTGCAAAAAAAAAATAAAATTTATCGAGTAAATTATGTGCAAAAATATTATTTTTAAAGAAAAATATCTCCGTAAAAAGAAAAAGATTAAAATTTCTGTTTTAGTGACGGCAGTAAACAGCTTCAAAAATGACACTTAATGGAAACTACAAAACGGCAAACTTAACGAGATAAAAGGAAAACTAAAAATAAAAATAAAAAATATTAATTTTCTCTCATTCAGATATAATTTTTATTTTCTAAAATATGTGCAAAAAATAATAAAAATTATCGCGTAAAATATGTGCAAAAATAATAAAATTATCGAGTAAAATATGTGCAAAAATATTATTTTTAAAGAAAAATATCTCCGTAAAAAGAAAAAGATTAAAATTTCTGTTTTAGTGACGGCAGTAAACAGCTTCAAAAATGACACTTAATGGAAACTACAAAACGGCAAACTTAACGAGATAAAAGGAAAACTAAAAATAAAAATAAAAAATATTAATTTTCTCTCATTCAGATATAATTTTTATTTTCTTTTGTTGATAAAATGCATTTAAGCAATGTTTTTATATAAAAAAAAAAGTAGAAAACTGTCGCTAGTTACGCACGACTGAAAAGATGACTCGATAAAATCCTACGTCGAATTACTGTATATAATCGAACTTATGTGGACGAATAACATCACGTATTTTTCCTTAATGACCCGCAAATAAAAAATAATAATAATAAAAGTAAATTTAATAATTTACTTTGTTCTTCCTCGTTTGCATGATGAGCCTTTTTCTGTTGTTTACATCACAGTTTCGTAAGCCTGATACTTCGAGGACAAAAATTAATTATTCTAATCTTGATTTTTTTCTCTTAAAATCGTTATAAAGTAGGCTAGTCACGTACTTGTATTGATCCATTATCGCTTAACTATTATGTTATATAAAGGAAAATAAAATACATTCTACCTTGCTACACGAAAAGGTAGCAAGTACGTATCCATTTTTTCCTAAAAACAATGACATTCAGAATTTACCTTAATGTTTTTGTGGTCATGCCCGATTGAATATTCAAGGTTACGTACACCAAAGTTTAACAATGCTTAGCCAACACCTGGAATTTTCTAGATTACGACTTGCGCTAGTTTTCGAATATCAGAAAGTTTATTGACGCCCTGTAATACATTTTGTTGCAAATCGAATTTTTTAATCATTTATAAAAAATGCGTGCAAATTCTGTTAGTACACGTTTCATAAATGGTTGCCGTAGACGTAAACACATGAATATTCTATTTTTAATCATAGTAACCCTTCTAATAAATCGTAAAATACAAACTAAGAACTGAGTAGGATACATTAATATAAATCACGTATGATTTATAGAGAATATATGTAAATAATATTATGATAAATCGATAGGTCGCAACATAATATTGGAGTTACCACGTTTTGAAACACATTAATTCTAGTAGAGCTAGTCCCTAACACGCAAAAAGTGCAATAAACACACTTAACGAAACGAATAAAAACCATACAACAAAATGAATAATGAGGTTATAATGCTAATGCTTCGCTTTACTACTGATCTCATTTCTCATAAACACACAACCGGAATTTTAGACGTTAAAACGCTTTTCTCAACTTATTTTATCGCTGAATTTCTAGAATCGCTTAATTTCCAGAATCGTTGGATGTAATTTACATCTAGCGATTCTGGAAATTAAGCTAGAATTGAATTTTTTAAAACTTCTCAATTTCTAGAATCGTTGGATGTAAATTACATCCAGCGACTCTAGAAATTGACCGATTCTAGAAAATTTCTAGATATAAAATATTTCTATACGCCATTTTTGTCTTTGATTTGCAACCAGATACCTTTTAAAATTGGGGAAAAAATGGTTTAAAAATACGGTTTTTTGACATTCTTTACGAATGTATCGCACGGTTAACAACATTCTTTCATTTCTCAATAAAAAATTAATGTAATTCCAGTCGGTTTTGGTTTAGTTTTCCGAATTTAGACACAAATACTGAATAAAATATGGCAGAATATATCATATAACAAAGTTCTCGAGTTTTTACGTATTTTTCTACAACTTTATTTAAGATTTATGATACGGATGAACTGTTTTATAGATTTTTTTTGCAAGGAAGTTCTGTTGTTTCTCACAAAGTTTGTTAAATATTAATATGTCATGCCTTTAATAATACACATATATTGGCATGAGACAAGGCTGTTAATTTAATATTTAATCATTATTTTCATGGCTTATAGTACAAAGTCAAAAGTGTTAACATAATTTCCTGTTAAACTGTATAAATATATGCGAAAACTATACTTTAAAAAATTAAAATAAATCTAAATTTGGAATTTTATTTATTTAGCTGAACAATTTTGAGTACTTTAGCATTGACTTAAACCGAAAATAAAAATAATTCGATCGAATATAAACAATTAAATTTTCCACTGAAATTTTTCTAAATTAAGAAATTTTAATGATTATTTTAGTTTTTTGAGGTATTTTCAATATACAGTAGACTCTCTCTTATCCGGTCTCGCTTTAATCGGCCACATCAGATTTTGGGCATAAATAAATATGGCATTTTGCAAGTGTTTACGAATTAAAACCGGCCATTCGTTTATCCCACTAGAAGTCTGGTCCCATACGGGCCGGTTAACAGAGAGTCTACTGTATTTAAAGTAATTTCCTGTTTTAAAACCCAGGGTGGTCCTGTGGCTTACCACCCTGGAGGATCCGGGTTCAAATCTGGGTCCTACACCTCTAGTTTTTTCAGGAGTGGTCCAGGCCCGGTCCATTGAATCCCATCTTTCAACCATCTGGTTAACCCCATCATGGGTGTTGGCCAGCCTGTGATGGGTTTTATAAGTGGCTCCGCCAGATACAGAATATCCCATGAGGATATGGCGGCTGAATCTGACTAACCAGCTAACTTAATCAGTGGCATACCCAGAGGGAGGCGAGAGGGGCGGTCTGCCCCGGACTCCAAGCTGAATGGGGGCCAAAAGCATGGAATATCATTACTATTCACCAGATATTTATATAATTTTCAGTTCTTAAAAATTATTTAAGAAAATATGTGTAAAATAAAATGTGTGTTGAAAGTTAAAACAGATTTTTTTTGGAGGAGCGAGAGGGACCAAGAAAGATGCCGTCCCGGGTATCAAAGATTTTGGATACGCCATTGCTCTTAATTAATTATAAGCAGGAGACATTCTGCACGACCATTCTGATGATATACAAATCAAAAATATTCTTTCGAAAAATGCCAAAATTCATTTTATTTTAGCGCAATATTCATCGAAGGAAACTTTCTGAAAAGGGAAGGAAAGGGGGAAATTTTCACTGTTAATTATAAATAAATAATGCGATGCGATTCATCGAAGGAAACTTTCTGAAAAGGGAAGGAAAGGGGGAAATTTTCACTGTTAATTAATTATAAATAAATAATGCGATGCAATCTATTTTTCATATAACACTACAGTAACTTCCTTTTTAACTTCCTTATAATATTGCAAGTATAATTTTACTTATTTATTTATTCTTAATACAAATATAAGACGTAATTATTTTCATTAAATTTGGATTAGGAAAAATAACTAAATAACAAAATGCGGAAAAATTTACGGTGTAATGCAACATTAATTTACTTAATTTGTTATTAATCTTAGTCTAACTTACTTAATCTTTAATTTCTTAAAAGATGTTGTGATTAATAAATCGTGCGATTTTTTTAAGTAACAAAATCGTTGCTATTTTTTAAAAATTGCATAAAATAGGTTATCGGACTGTAACCGCTTATCCTGTCAATTTATGGAATTTTTGTCTCTCTTTTACGAATAAATTACCCGTAAATACTACTCATTAAAATCTTTCAAGGACGATAAGCCGAAAATAATTAACTTCATGTTTTTTTGCTGTTTAAGAGTGACGCAAGATGTGTCGCTCTAACAAGCTAATGGATCCGACGTCAACTTAAATTGCATAATGTCTAAAACGGATGTAAATTTTAAGATTTTTCTCTTCGAGGAAATCAAGTTCGTTTCTAAATAAAATCGCTTTTTGATTGCGATGCATGTTTCCTTCATCGTAAATTGATTAAAACGAATAAATTATTATTCGATAGCTGTAGATTTTCGAGCAAATTAAGATTGATTTATACTGAGATGTTATCATTTCATGATGATATTTCATCGTTGCCATCATAACGCTATATTAGGCAGGATATCATGTTGAATTTAATGATTTTAAGCTGTTTTTTTTTGCGTTGGTTTACATCATTGAGATACCAAGCAATGGTCAGAAAAGAACCTCAGAAAGAGCTATTTACATTTTAAAAAGACTGAAAGATAGAAATTAAAGACTCCTATTCTGATCTCAAAATTGAGGAGTGATAATCTATCTTGGATCCCTCAGATAAAAATAAATAAATGCTTCACTTGGCCATCCTGATGTTTGTTGATTCTGTAATGCATATTTTTGTAAAAAAATACAATGTATTATAATAAAGAATATGCTGTCTATATATATAGCCCGTGGTGGATTGGCTAGGGTGCCAGTTTGCCCGATGGCAACTGGTTCTTGTGGTCCACTTAAAAATTCTTATAAAAAAATGATATCCTTACAGTTGTGGGTGGACCCCCTTTGTCTCCTGGTAATCAATATTTTTAGATCCAGTCCTTCATTGTATATTGCAGACACCAAATATTCAGTTAAATATATATATACAGTGTAAGTCTTGTAGAAATCATAAAGTTGTTTGTTTCTTTATGGGAAAACTTACATCCAAAGGCAAACTTGATTAAAATTATCAAACAGTTATATGTATCGGAAAAATTAAATGATATTGGTAAGAAATCATTTCCCAATAATATGCATTTTTTAAAAATTTGTATTTGTTCAATACAGAATTAAATATTTTATGACTTCCTTAACAAAATCCCACTGGATACATTGATATTGAAAAATAAACTATGCGTCACATGGAATTAAAGAGAAGCAATTGTATCTAAATCTATTTTCCAGTATAACTGCAATGCATAAAATGATTTTTGCATTCAAACTTAGTATTGTCACTGTAGCTATTTTTTTATAGAAATTATTCCTACGCTTTCTTTACGTGAAGGTAGTCATTGATAATTTGCTCACATAAACGTATAGTATTAGAAATTCAAAATTATAACTATATAAGATATCAATTTTTCTCATAAATTTAATTTATTTTATTTTAAAATTTTACTGGCCAGTTTTTATTAGCAAATAATTTTTTAAATTAAAATAAGAAATTTTTGTTAGCATTTGAAAGCGTTTTGTTACGAACTATCTAGAGGGCTAGTACACTTCCGTCGTTTATCGTCTGTTGCGCATGCTTACTAGTTCCGCGAATGACCTGCGTGTTTCTTCGAATGTCACTCCTGGTTCAGCCGCCACTCCGCCAGTCCTTTAAATGCACCGAAGGTATGAATGGCCACCTTCTGAACCATAATGCCAGAAAAGACCGAATTTTTACCATTTTAAACTTGCCATATAAATTCCTATTCGTTTCGAACCTGTAAACCAGTATATCATGGCTTCTACCAGTATCACTCGCGATGTTTATCAACGTAGCATCGTTCAACCACTGCTAACAGGTTAAATTTCCTATTTCTTCTTTTGTAAATAATTAATTTTCTAGTGATGTCTTTTAAAGAAATAATAAATCAATTTTAACAAAGTGTACTATATACATTTAATAATAACGCTGCTAATTTTGTGGTTAATGTAGTTGCTATAGCAATTTTTTGTTTATGCAGAGTTTTCTAATATTTTGCTTTTATGTGAGATGTTTGATAAACATAACAGCTACTATGTAATCATTTTCTTTCGTGCCAGTTAAAAAAAATTCTACAAATAAAATATAATATATAAATTATATGTATATGTAATAAAAAAGTGCAAGTACCAGTAATCAACATTTGAGTAACCTATTTTTAATTAGAATAATTTATTTTCCCTAAATGCTATTGAAATGCATTTTTTTCAATGCTCTCATTATCAGAAAGGAAAAAAAAATATTTATCTAATTTATATATGTCCTTTTATCAGTCGAGAAGTGAAAAATAAACAGCACTTAAATATAAATCACTGGCTTTTAATTATAAAAATATCTGTGTGATTTATAACAATAGCATACAACATTCAATAGTATCAAATAATTTTCTATTTTTTTTTTTTACTTTTTGAGTTTAAATCAAAAATATAAAAAATAATAAATTTTTGCATTATTTTTTTGCATAAATTATTATGTGAATGGTAATTGGTTTATAATTTAAATTGCATCTTTATAAGTTGGTACAGTATTAAAAGAAAATTGAACTGATTCTCATAAATATTTTTATGCAGTAAATAACAGTGGCAGATTGATCAGTTTTAAGAGTGTGCAATGTATTTTGGAGGCTTATAACTGTTTAAATTGTTTTTTACATATAAGAATTGTTTTAATATCACATACATTCAATTTATGCAATCATATCAGATGAAAATATTAATTTTGTCTTTTATATATGAGGTTTTATCATGCATCTGTTGGCATCT
Organism: Olivierus martensii; assembly: GCA_000484575.1. Lineage (NCBI taxonomy): Eukaryota > Metazoa > Arthropoda > Arachnida > Scorpiones > Buthidae > Olivierus > Olivierus martensii. Next base: position 5,584 of record AYEL01015534.1, on the reverse strand, counting down.
TGGTTAATCTACCATTGAGAAATAGATGAAGTATAAGAATATAGGGCCACTTTTATATTGACAGAAATATTTACATAAATATGATTTTTTTCTTCATAAATTTAAATAATAGATGTCTCATGATTTTACTGTAGAGTTTTTTAAATCTTATTAATTATATAAAATTTAAACATTGATTATAATATTTCTGTAAATATTGACATGAGATATTCATTGAATACTTTATCTAAATATAAAGAAAAGTTAAAATTCCAATCTATTTTATATTTTATTTGAAATTTTTAATTTCTGATAATGAATTTATTACATTTCAGATCTTTATCAAATTACGATGGCGTATGCATATTGGAAAAGTGATAAATGTTCGGATTTTGCAGTTTTTGATTTATTTTTCCGAAAAAATCCTTTCTTTGGAGAATTTACCGTATTTGCTGGTTTAGAAGAGTGCTTGAAATTCCTTAAGAATTTTCATTATTCTGAAAGTGGTAAGAATTAAATAATCTGACAAATAGTAAAAATTAATTTATATACTTATGCATATGACCTCTCTAAAAAATCCTTTCTTTTACATTTTGTGAAAATTTTTCTTGTGTCCTACTTATTTTACAGACTGTAGATACATTTTGAGAGAGAAAATTACGTGTTTATAATTTTGATATTTTCCAGGATTCATTATAATTATTCACATTGGTTTTTTTGTTTGATTAGTGCAGTTTTGATATATGCAGTATATTGTGAGGATTTATTAACTGCACTAATCAAGGGATTCCTGTATAAATTACATGACTTTAAATTAAAGATACTTTCATAGAGAAAAATGATTTATTTTAACAATAGATAATACAAGGTAGAGAATGATAGAATCAGGAGTGATTCATGAGTGATCTCTGTATTTTGTTTTATTTTCCAATCCTGGTTCTTTACAAATTGACTTATCATAATTTTTAAGTTTCAAACTTTTATTATATATATTATTTGGGTGGGAATTAATGAAAACTTATTCATGTATAATTTAATCAAATTTGTGTGTTAGTCTATTTATAGGTAACTATATGTTTATAAGTGAGTTTACAAGTAAAAATGTGTTCAAAATTTATTTTATATTTTATTTGCATTTATTGTTTATTTGTTAAATTAATATTCTTCTCTATGTGTAGAAACATGCTGCATATAAAAAAATCTGTGAGAATGATATCTCTGCAGATGGCAGATCCAGACAAACTCTGGGAAATTTTAATGATGCTATGGCAAATATTCATTTTGGAACATATTCAAATTGTAATAAATCATTTCCTAAGCTTATTCATAGTGGTAATTTTTATTCTAGCTGCATAGCTCCATGAAAAAAATTTGATTATTCAATTGAAAACAATATGGACTCTGGCCACGTTCCAGACAAACTAATGAACTTGACAATGATTAAGAAGATTGTTATAGATCCAATATATCCAATTATATCATTATTTCATCACAATCCTTGTTAATCTAGTTCTATAGAACTAGTTCCATGTTATAAGCATTATTATTTATAAATAATTTATTTTTATTACATTTTTCCTTCAATTTAGGCAAAAAAATAAGAAAACAAACAATGACCATTATAGGTGGACATGGCATCACTAGTTCAATCTCCCTGAATTACTTCCCGTGAAATTTTTATTCAACCTATTTTTTCTGGGCATCTTGTATTGGCTGAACAATTGCTTAGTGTATGAAGTAGAGTGAGTAAGCTAAGCAGGTATAATTGGTTTTATATTACAGAAGTTGTTTATAGACATCAGCTTTTTTGATATAAATTCATTATAAATTCAGATGAAAACTTCTGAAATATAGAGAAAAAGATATTTGCTATTATCAGATTTTTTTTTTATAGAATCACAAAATTTTGATGATAGATATTTTTGAAGAAATTATACAACAATAGTTTTTTATAAGAATTTGCATAATGGTTGGATTTATAAGCCATCACAGAAGTAAATATTGTCCTAATTTACTCCTCATTCATTGCTTGCTTTATTCAGCAGGCATGCAAGATCATACTAATAGCTATATAAAAAATATTTTTTAAATAATCATGAGAAAATATTGTATAATTGCCAATCTATGTAAAATATTGTATAATTGCTAATCTACGTAAAATATTTGACAAAAATTTCTGAAAATATAAAATATATATATAAAAAAAATAACCACATTGTTATAAATATATATACTTACTTATTTTTCATCAAAATATTTTGAAAAATTTCAAAATATTTTGATGAAAAATAAGATACAGTAATACCCCAAAGTAACGCAATAGGTGGGTCCGAATGAAAATCGCTTAAGTCGAAGTCGAATTTGCATAAGTCTGGGTACAACTTTGATTATAAATACATATAAATTTTGTTTAATTGGGACCAAGAACTAACAAAAACACTAGTTTAGAAGAAAAATATTTAATAAAATTGCAGTTCTTTATACATAATAATACAAAATATGTATTAATTCAATACGAAAATACGATTCAATACGGAAGGGACGTGTCCAAGAGTTGCTTCAGAATCTTGAGACAGTTTGCCATGTCCAAGAAGCACTCCAGAACCCAGAAACAGTTAACAGTACCCAAGAGTTGCAAAAAGACTGAACAAGACAAAAGCAGCACTCGGACAGTATTAACGGTTCTCTTCAATAATTACAAAAAAGAAATCCAAGTAATCCGTCTTGTGCTCCTCCCCATATAGGGAATCTCTGACCAAAGAGTAGTCATATTCAACGGTTTTCATCTGGCTGGATTGGCCGCATGGAAATGCTTCGGCTTTTCACTATGGAGGACCCAAGTTAGAGTCTCACCCCTTGAAAATATTTATTATGGGGTCTGGGCTCAGCCTGTCGATCCCCGTCCTCCACAATCTGGCTGATCCCTCCACAGGGGTGAGCAGCCTGTGGAAAGGCTTGTTTTGTCCCGCCACATAGTATTCTCCAGAATGGAATGTGGCATCATCTATTGACAAAAACAGGTGTTCATTTTGTTTGTTGAAAGGATTGAGTTTAATTTGTTTTGCTGCATCAGGTGTTTACAGTCTCTGAACTGACTGTTGGCTTACCTTACCATGTACAAAATCTCTCTCTACTAAAGGAAGCTCTTGGTTACCTAAACCATAGTCTCTGTGTTGTTGTAGTCAAAAGCCTCATTACGTATCCTTACCCACATCGCACAAAATATCGCATTTAGGCCTAAAGCCTGTTCAGTACTGTTCTCAGGTTTCAAACACTGAAGATAGTGGGCAGCAGTGTTGCTAAACGAAAAAATCAAGAACCACATAACTCTGAGTTCGCGTAAGTCGGGTATTACTGTATATATGAATTTTTATTAAATTTATGATTATCAATTAGGCCTAATTATGCATATTGGCCAACAGGGATAATGAAAGATTGTTGATAATGAAAAAATTGAAACATATTAATGTGAAGTTAAAAGTGATACATAATATTTTCTTATTTATTTTTATATAATGAATAATATTATTTCTATGATATTTTTTAATATAGATTACTGCAAAATCATAAGTCTAAGGTTAGGCATATACTTAAAAAGGGATTCTTAGTGAGCAAATTTTATTATCCAGCACATCATATCCAAAAGAGTGCTGGATTAGAGTTTCAATCTGTAAAAATATAATGAATTAAATTTAAACTTAAGTTTTTATATAAATTTTATTAATATGAATAATAATAACAACCATAATTTCACATCTAAACTGCTATTATATGAGTAAAATAATTACCAAAAAAATTTGAAATGATGCTGAAAAAGTTTGAAGGATTTTCCAATATAACTGATTTTTAAATTTATGAAATATTTTAATAAAGGAAAAAATTAACGTAAAAAGGAACAAACCATGGATATTCTTCTAAATTCAAATTTACATATCCTTCATGAGGATTTATATGAGGAGGAGTAGGATTACTTTTCCACGTAGGATATGGATCTTCATAAGAAGAACGTTTTGGATCCTTAAACATATAAAACATAAATATGTTTAATAATGCATTTTATATATAAATTCAATCTAAACACAGTTTATTACAAAGTATTAAATTAGCATTTAACATTAGATATTTATAATTACTTTATATATAAAAAAAAGCATAGCAGCTAGGAAGTACATATGGTATTACTTCAATTCAAAAAATATATACCTAGTTAGATGTAAATGGAAGGTTTTACACACACTATTTACATCTTTCTGAAGATATACGTTTGAAAAATATATCTCATTTCTCAGAGATATATGAAAATTTCATAAGTACAGTCGGTTTCAGAAAGGTGTTCTCCTTTGCAGGGGCTGAATTTACAGGAAGTTCATCAGTTGTAAAGTCTGTCAATTCGAACCTGCATCATGGAAACTAAAAATGGATGTGTCCATTCTGACTAAGAATAGGGTTGAGGTATACAAATGAGATGGGTTGATTACAGTGCTCTGAACTGAAAAGACTAATTGCTGCTTCCTATTTCAAGCAAGACAGACTTTCTAGTTATGAACTGAGAAAATATATAACACATTCTAATATCATTTTTTAAATTTTGAATATTGGCAATTATGAGTATGATATTTAAAGATTTAATTTTTAAAATTCTAATATGCTAATATAACTATATCGATTTGTTTGCTGCCATATATTATATATAAACTATATATAGAGTTTTTTATATATTCCCCATCGAGGATAAAAATGAAATTTTATTTGCAAAAATGTCATTTTTCTTGAAGTTTAAACTAAACAAAAGATTTCATATTGAGAATTGCAGCGATATTTTATGAATTATAATAACTAGATTTATAAATAATATATATATATAATACATAAAAGCCCTTTAGCAGTCAAAAGATTTTATTCAGTAATGTTTTCAACACACTTGGCATCTTCTTCAGCTACTACAACATGACTAATCCTGTAAGGAGAGGGAGGACTTACCGGTTCCGCTGTCCCAGGCCGCCACCATATTGGATGTTGTTCGTCACTTGAACAATTATGAGAAGTTTTTTTTGTGTTATTAAATTATTTCACTGTAGGCAGAAAATATGTACTAATTCTTTTGATGTTATAATATTAATTCTTTTGATGTTTCAATATTAATTCTTTTGATATTTCAATATTAATTCTTTTGGTTTGATGTTATAGAACTAATTTGGGCACAAGTAAAGGAAGATATCAGAAGAGAAAACACAACTTTTAAACTCAGCGATGTTGAAAAACTAATTGATTCAGCAATCATAAAGGTCTCAACAACAAATTGGCCGAAATGTATTGACCATGTTATTAAACTATAAAAATTATATTGGGAAACAGATGGAATTATCGAACAACAAGTGGAATCATTAATTATTAATGCTGCAGAAAATAGTAGTGATTCAGATTCTGAAGTGTCTGATGTGGGTTATTTATCTTCATAATATTTTATGAAAAGGCTCTTTTTTGTTAGTGTAAAAGCAGTTAATGAGGGAGAATCTGAAATGTAAAAAAGGTTTGTTACATACAGTGAACATGAAAATAAAAATATTTTGATTGAAGTTTGATTTCTCTGAGAATAATTCTATCA
>AYEL01015533.1:0-41780 GCA_000484575.1 Olivierus martensii | reverse complement strand
AAAAAAATGAGATATTCAACTAAATCTTGACACGTTTATAAAGAAAACCCCCAAAAGCACTTAAACACGTCTCTTTAACTTCATGATGTATACATACTGATAACTAAATATTTTAAAACACAGTTTTTGGTGCACATTTTTTTACATCCCTCGACTTTCGAACATTCAACATTCGCACACACTTCCAGGAACCAATTATGTGCGAAAGTCGAGGGCCGCCTGTATTTTCTCCCTTTTTGTTTTTCTGCTGTATCTTATGAGACACCTGGATGTAACGCGATTCTTTATTTGACTATATATATCTTCCGTTGTGTATTATTCTTTATGTTGTGGTGACAAGATTCTCCGGGCCGGGTAAAACGATACGTTTATCATCTGCCTTACTCTGAATGTGTCACACTGTTCAAATTCCTTTTTGTAAATTTTACAAGGTGGAGAGTGACGCTTTACAGTCGACCCGAATTCTGGATCTCCACACCGAAATCCGAGAAAAAGACAATCCCTAATAATCCATGATAGATTTAAAAAATGGATTTCATCAAGTAGTAATACAACATTATAGTCATTATATGTTAATTGTGGAAATTTTTTTTGACAATTCACAAACCATTTTTTCTCTTGTTCACATTATACTCTTCTATGAATTTGAGTATTCAAACATTGGAGTGTTGAAGAGTGAGATAAAATCACTACCTGTTTTTCTGACAAATTTATACAGTATGCATGATATGATAAAGAATGAAAAAGACAACTGAAAACAATCGACTGAATAAGTTTTTCATGCCTAGAAATGAAATTTTGTTTGCAAATAAAATTCAACAAAACATTTTCTTTTAAATAACCCTGAATAATCATAAATCAACACTTACTTAGAGGATTAAGAGATCCAAATAACCCTAACTAGCCGAATTTCCTCTAACAATTTTTGAAATAACTGCCAATCTAATGCTATGGTGGCACCATCTTTTATCAAAACATTTTTTTACGGATTTTATTCTGTTGTATTTTACAAGATTGTAAATTTTTTTTGAGTTCAAAGCTGTTTGCATTATCTGAACACAGTTTTCAAAGGAAGCAAAAAGATTTATTTAAAATATTAACATTATCAATTTTCATTGGGAAATCATACTTTTCAAGTTTGCTTAGATTATTTATCTGATCATAATATATTGTAACAGAAAACTGCTCTTCTAACAAAACTGAATAATTTTAAATAATGATTAGAGTTTAAATTTATATGACATAACAAAATAGAATTTTTCTTAGGAATGAAATCCAAAACTCATTTAAAATTAAGCATACAATTTTTTCATTCAGCTTATTTAGATTGCTAAAATACCTTTCTCTGTCATACTGTTTCTTTGATATTTTGCTATCTTCAACGATTCTTTGCAATGCAGAAGTTTTTCATTGTTTTCTTTTGCTGTTTGAACTCTCATGATGAAATAGTGTAGATGATATGATGGACAGTCAGGCATAATAGTAGGATAAGCATCAGGTGAAATCTAACAACTTTTAGGAGTGCAGTTACAATTTTCCACTATTTTTCATCATGCATGTCGATTTCTCTGATATGGTATGGTGAAAATGTTTTTCACAAACGTAAAATGAACATAATTCAAGGTCACATTTTATAACAGTTACAGCTTACATCATAGCTATATTGTACTTTATATTTTCAAAGATATAGCAACACAAGAAAAACTATCATGGCAATCAATTAATTGTCATTAAAGTACAAAAATACTGACTATGTGATATTTTTTGCTTTTTCTGTTCTACTTTTATAGAAATAAGAGTTACTTTTTACATTTTTAAATGTTGCAAAACCTATTTTGCAAAGATATAATTTAAAAAAGCATAGAAACAATTTTAATTTGTGCATTATTTATTAGAAAGACGAGATACATAGGTTAAACAGAAGTTAACGATTTACTTTTCAGCTCGATTACATGATGCCACTATGACTTTCTATTGTTAAAATGCATCAAAATGCATTCCTATTTACTAATATTCTGTTCAGTAAGATGAATGGCACTGAAAATATTTTTAGAACAACTTTCATTATTTGAAATTAAGAAATAGTTTAAATAAATATTGAATAACTGCTTTGCATTTAAAATAAAGAATTGCATTTATGTATTTTTTATAAAGCTAAGCCAAAAGGGAAAAATCAAAATATGCACGGTAATTTACTAAGCAAACAATCAATTTTGGTATTAGAGGTTTTAGAGCAATAAAAAACAGGATAAAATTAAATCTTAAAAAAAGAAAGTAAACATTTAGGCAAACTTTATGAAAAGATTTTAAATCAGGTACTGAATTATTTTTTAAATTTTTAATAAAACCAAACTGTAATGTATTCCAAAATTTGTGCTAATTTTCTTAGCTTTCAGCAACTATTCAATTACTAGTAAAGTCATTACAAAAACCACAATAGCACCATGACAATTTCATTTTTATTTTGACAAACTCAATAAATCAACAGATGCAGAATATAACTTCCAGTAAATTCGACCAGATTTGACTTGAAAGCACATTAGTGATGATTGAAGTAATGTTGGTGAGACAACCACTCACCTTATGTTTTTGTCTGTAAGCTGTTTTGGGACATAGGACAACAAACCAACATTTAAGACAAATCAGTGGTAACAACTACCATTTATGACCCGATTCTATTTATGATCTTTTAAGCAACGGATGCACAATTTTCCGTTACTAACTAGTTAATGACTGACAATGTCTTCCTTATTTATAGGATGACCAGCAACAAGTTATATTAGCATATTTTCCATGCTTAAAACATTGGGACAATAAGAGTTCAATACAAAGGGCTGATCTATTCAGCCTCTGTCACAATGAGCTGCAAATAATCTAAACATTGTTAGGCGTCTCCAATTTGTCCATCAAAACAATTTTTTACGCGATTTCTATATAACAAGAAAAGTTTTGAGGACAGTTTTATTTTATAGAGTGCCAAACTTTAAAGATGTAGCCTGTGGATAGGACAGAGGTATTTAGGCTGTAATTAAAGAAGGAAAGTCATTCCAGTCATCCACACGAGGAGCAAGTTGTTCAGATTTAGGACCCTTTGCACCTCCACGATTCATTCCTCCACGTCCTCTTCCTCCAGAACCACGCCCACCTCTTCCCCTTCCTCGGCCACGTCGAGAATCGCTGAAGTTTATCTGGATGTCAACCAAATGTCTTTGACGACCTCTTCTACCAAATTCCTCTTCCTCCTACAGAATTTTTATAAAATTAGAATTAATTTTTAAATTTTTATGAAATAGAATATACAGTAAAACATCAATATAATAAAATCATAGAGAAAGAATTTTCCTTAATTCATTATATGGATATAAATTCACTATGAGAAAAAAAATCTATGTTAAATTTGAAACAAAATTGAATATATGTTCATAATATCAATTCTAGTAGATAAAAGCTAAAATTTGTGATTATTTTTGAAAGTTTTTCAATTCAAATTTTTTGACAGAAATAATAATATTTAATATAAAAAATGAAAGTGTTTTACAATGAATTACAATTAGTAAGAAGGGTCAATAAAATCCACCACTAAAGAAGATCAAGACTTATAAAACATGTAAACTAATAAATTTTGCCATATTATATGATTAAATAAAATAGCTGAATTCAGTATACAATTGAAACAGCTTATATAGTGATATTTATTTTTATCACATTGATGGCCCAGTACTGTATGACATACCAGAAGCTCAAAATTCCCTTTCTTGCCTAGTAACATATCATATAGTTTTAATTAAATGAACTGTATTCATTGAGTTTCCTATGCAATTTTTGGATTGGTCTATCCTTATACATGGCACTGTCATTTTTTATAGATTAATTCAAGTTTCACCCTCTAGTATCAAAAATTTGATTTTTATAATTTTTGTAAAGTATTTTAGAATGTGTGAAATCTTTATAAAATTTAATTTACATTTAACGAATATTAATTTATTAAGTTCCTAGTAAAATATAAATTACTTATAGTTATAATAAAATGCACTCTTGCAAAAAATAATACAGATTTGTTTCAAATTTGTTTTTTTGTTGGTTTGTTACAGGTCTGTTGTAGGTCTAATGCAGCCTTTTTTGCTCAGTTGCTCACACTCCATGATCTGATCGCATAGGCATATCTTCATAGACTATTTAATATAATGAAACAGCAAAACTGGCCAGATATATTCATATTTACAAATGATGCTCTTTTTAGTTGTCCCAGACATGTCCTCGTGCTCTTGAAACATACTATGCATTCATTGGTGATGAAACTTTAAATTATTTGTATATCTAGCAAAAAGATATTTACATACCAAGTGTTGCAGTTCTTGCTTATTTTTTTAGGAGTGCATCTTTTTTTTGCAACATTGTATTTAAACATTTTTTTATGTTAATAAATTCTACATATTTCACTGTTATGATATACAGTAATATCTGTCCACAAAAGCCATCCTAGCTAAGGTGGATGAGTCCAAACGTGAAAGGGAGAGTTGCAGTCAGTATAATGATGGGTATAATATATTATTAAGTTCTGTTAAATATATTATTTCCAACGTCGAAACTAATCATTTAGTAAGTTCTGTTAAATATACTATTTCCAACGTTGAAACTAATCATTTAGAATTCAACATTAAAATAAACTTCCATTCAACTTCAGTTATATCTTGCATTTGAAAACATCATCTGCGAAGCTGCCATCCCTATTTTGTCACTGGACTCGATCAGTTAGCTCACGCATACTCGATGGTCGCTGCTAAGCTGGTCAGACAGTAACTGCAGATATCATTTTTTTTCAATAATCACAAACTGATGAAATATACATCTAATGATTACTGCTTACTTTCTCTAATTAATTAGAAATAGATTAACACTAGCACTAGTTAGCAGATAAATATTTCGCAATTTATTTAACATGTATAATGTTTTTGGTACACCCAGCTTCAGCATATCGCAAAGTATAGAACATTTTTGAAAAATCGAACTGAACTGCATTATGAAATTGGTTTAAAAAAATATTTATGTTTATTAATATTCTTATATGTAAAAAAATATTTTAAACCTTAAAATAATTAAAAATTAAATTAATAAAAATGTTTTTGATATCTACATTTCTTATTTTAAGCCAGGAGTGGGCAAACTTTTGGGAGAAAGGGCCATATAATATCAATAAAATAGAGCCTATGGTCGCATCCTGGGTGTAGCATCCAGTAAAAAACTTTTTAGGGTGCCAGGGCCAGGCCCAGCACCCCCAAAACAATTTTTCACTAGACTTCACAATCTGGCCCCTTCACGGGGGTGTAGCCCATGGTTGGAAGTAATCCTGCCCTTTAGTAATCTATCTCATTGGAAAGGGGCATAAAACAAAATAGCAAAAAAAACTCCCAAAATCCTGCCTTTACCTAATAACTCTCTGAGGTGATATAATTCTCTTAGAAAATTATATATCCAATAAAGAAATATCCAAAACTTTTTATATGGGGTGCATTTGTTGACTAATATATATGATAAAAGAGTGACAAATTAAAATTAAGCCAATTTTCTTAGTAGACTTTCATTGGCCGTAATATGAATCATCGATCTGAATAATGCCGGCAGTCCAAAAAAGTGTAAATGCTGTTTTCACAGAAGCTCAGCAGGGTCGAAATTCTTTTAAATTTATATATAAAAATTATAATTTAATCATTTTAAATTTGAAACAACAATTAAAAACATACCTGTTTAGGAAATTGCACAATTATTAAATACAAAACCCTAAAATTATGAAAATATATTGAACTGATTGATCGACAAAATGATTTTACAGTGAAACCCCGATTTTGAAACTTTTCAGGGACCGGCTCGAAAAGTCGAACGAGCAGGGAAAACGCACGAAACGGGAACTCTGATGACGTCATAATAAAAAAGTTATATAATTAAAACGTAGGAAGAGGGAAAGTTTTACATTGCATGTATAGGAAAATGCTCGGACTTCCGAAAATAGACGTTTAAAGCGGGAAAGTCGTACGATATGGGAACGCACGAGCGGGGTTTCACTGTATTTGATTTTGAATATACTTTGCAACCAATTTCTTACACAATGACATTTATTCTAGTTAACATAAATATCTATTTTTGTAGGAAATATCGCACTCTGTAATGGCATTTAAAGTTTACACATATGATTATATTTTTGTAAGAAATATGACACTGTAATGATATCTACAATTTACCATATGAAATAATATACTTTTCTAGAAATTACATAAACTATATTGCTGAGATATGGAACAGAGTTGATATTTTTTTCTGTTTATTTTATTTATCGATAAAATTTTTGACATTATGCCTATTAACTACAAGTGCTGCATGCAACCTGCAGTTTGCCCACCCATTCTAAGCATATGTTCTTCGCTACATAATCATATGTAATATGTAATTTGTAGGATTGAGAAATAAAAGTTTAGAGCATAGTATAAAATAATAAATTATTTATAATTTAAGGTAAAAATATATTTAAATTCTTAATTATAATATGCTTATGATTATTTTTTGAACATTGCTAAAATTTATTTTCATGCATCCACACTGTTGAATGATAGACCATCAGAGAACATCTCAACAGGTTTCCTTGCTTTTCTCTATAAAATTTCTGATGTTTTTGTCAACCTTTCTGTATTATTTTGGAGTATTTTAAATATTTTTTCTTCATCCCACTTAATGTGTATATCGTCTTCTTAAAATTTTCTTGCATGTGCCGTGCTCAAATTTCCCTGCATAATATAGTATTGATGAAATATAATAAAAGATTCATTTCTCTTCCATTATATAAAATAAATTCTCTTGGTTTGGAAGAAAAACTTTTGATTTTTAAGAAAAAACAAAAAACTTTTCTTCAAATCAAAAAGTAACTAGCCTAGTTTATATATTACAACAGATCAAAAACATCGTAAAACCCCAGTCTGTTGTGATGACTTAAATTTGACCAAAATAAAACAGCATACCAAAACTGCATATAAGACTTAAGCAATAACTCAATAACTGATGATGGCCGAATAGGTCGAAAACGTTAATAAAATGTTATTTTGTTGAATATTTAATATAGAACTGCAATCTAGTGCTATATATTCTGAGTTATTGCTTAAATTTGACCACATTTCACCAAGCTGAGTACCAGTATGTTAAATAAAAAGTAACAAAATAATAATCCACAAATCACTTTAAGATCAGTAAAGTGAAATACAGGTAGGCCACGATTAGTGCAAATAATTGGTTCAACGAATTTCTCGCACTATTCGAAGTATTAACTATGTAAAATATGGTAATTGGTTCTTGCTTTGTGAGATTCCGGCCATTAGCCAACCTTCACGATGAATAACCACAATACTAACTTAACACTAACTGTTTAAGAAATATTTATTTTCATATTTTATATCGTTATTCATCATCTAAATTAATAACTTACCAGCTTTTGCTTGAATGTTCGCTTTACTAATCGGTATGCGCTTTTGTTTGCAGTCTTCAATCCATACAGCTAAAAGACTCTCCATTTCTATTACAAAACTTCTATTTCTTCTAGTTGTTTGCAAACCACAATAATTCGATGCAATTTTACTTTACTCCCGTTTCGTTTGCATGTTTTATGATATTCCGTTTGGTAGATTCAGGCATTTCGAGATCTCGTCCTATCTTAGAATTAGCATGACCGCTTTTATGTCGCTGAATCACATCTATTTTTTGCTGGAATGTAATCACTAACCTCTTCTTTTTTTCGTTTCCTGTTTTATTGTTAAAAGTGTTCTTCCTTTTATCCATTTCGATACTTTTTAAGAGAGAAAATTCTGTACTATACGGTATGTATACGATAGCGAAGCTAAATATTAGTACAGTAATGTTAAACAGTTAACGGCAAAAAGCCCATCTTTCTGATGTTTCACCCCTTCAAAGCCAAGTGACTGTTCTTGGACTGCTCCTCGTCCGGTTTTACTAACTGAAAATTAACAATAATTTGTTAATTGACATCATAAAAGGAAGCGGAGCTTTGTTAGTAAGACTGGTCTATGATTACAACTCGCATTAATCGAATATTTGCTCGCATTAACTGAAAAACGGTATCAATTTTATAAGTCGCACTAATCAAAATCGCATTATTCGAATTCGCACTAATCGAGGCCTACCTGTAATGAAAAATACATAGTTGAGGTGTTAGTTATTACAGGCATACCTTGTTATTGCAGAAGTTACATTCCAGACCAATGCTGTAAAGCAAATCAGTCTTTTTTCATTTGCTAACGCATACAAAAGCTTAAAAACAAACTGGCACTATCATTCATTAACTGCACAACAAATGCTAGACTTAAAAACTAGACTAGATGGCTGCATTTTAAACAATTCACACATCTTGGAGAATCCAAGTTTAATTCTGAATTCACCTTCGGTTTTTCAGGATGGCATTTGGCCTGGCCTATCTATGTTAATTTATGTTTTATATACCTATTCTAAGTATTATTTTGCAGAAAATTTTTATTTTGATACATAACATAAAAATATGGAATATAATTGAGAAACACCATAAAGTGAATTGTATCTAATTTGACTACCATTTTTATCATCAAATAAACATCACCACCAAAAACCAATAGTACAATATTGTGATCTTAGATATTAATATATTTTCTTACAATTTATTATATAGAATATATTCTCTCTAATAGGAGTTTAATTTATAATTCATTAGGATTTTTCTTAATATTGATTTTTTTTTTATATTAAAGAGATGATTGTGAAATTGACAAATGGTTTTGTAAAATAGAGCATTTTGTTCCAAATATGAGTTTGTAAAGAGGTTTTACCATATCATCATTATATTTACATAGAATCTGTATCCAGAGCCAACTCAAGGCATGATGCAAATGATGCACAGCATCAGAGCGCTACTGTAGGGGGGCACCTTACAAGATAAAAAATATAGGGGACACTATAATAGAACTTTGCAGCAGGGCATTGACTACCCTCGGGCCGTCTCTATCTGTATCAATAGGCCCTAAATGCAGTAACTAGATTTATTCTAGAAAGAAACAGATTTCAAGCATCCAAAAAAAAACATTTTCGATTCATATTGGATACTCTTCAGCTTCTAATGGAATACAATCTAAAAATTTTAAAATCCATATCTTTCTACTAATTGTGTCACTAATTACATGAAAGTTTACAAATATTTCAGAACAAAAAATAAATAAATTTATAACAAATAAATATTGTAATTAAAGCATTAAACATGTAGACATATACACACAAATATAGTAGTAAGTAATACTTACTAATACTAATAATTAAAAATCGATAATATCAGATCAGTAATAATTATTCATACCAAAAAGGTAATCCCATAATTCCATGTGTTCAAGAATGACGTACTGACTTGTTCATTAATGACATTCGCATTCAATCTCCTTTCTGCTATTACTAATGATTCTTGCAAATATGAGCATTTTCACTCAAAACTTGTTCTTATAACTTCAGCTCCCTCCTACTATATCCAGATTGTATTCATAAGATCTTTTAGCTAGAGATATATTCAAAGATACCTCTATATCATCTCAAATGTTCCTTAATTCTTTGTGAGATTTCTAGCTGTTACACCAATATATTCTTCTTGCTGACTTACAGCCTTTTAAAGATGGGAATTTTATAAGCTCATGATTTTTATTGTTTAGAATAGTGCTGTCCAAAAGGCAATCCACAGGCCGCATGCAGCCCACTAAGCCATTTTGTGCGTCCCATGAAGCTTTCATGATCTGTGATATAATACAGTCAAATCCCGATAAGATGCCCCCGCTGCCACCCTCACTGATTGCCAAGAAAAATTTCACATAATGGATCTCTATGTTAATGGAATAAGCAAACCCCGATAAGACACCATCTACCAGTAAAAAAGTCTAAGCAAATATTCCTTTTGGTATTGTATTTTTTCTTGTTAATCTGCCAGGGGCATGTAAGGTGACTTACATCCCAAAATTAGATTAGGTTAGGTAAGTTAAGTCACCATGTCGCACGAGGGATATACTGTAGCTGGCAGCGGCCACTTATAGAGCCCATCACAGGCTGGCCAACATCCATGATGGGTTAGGATGGTTGAAGGATAGGGTTCAACGGGCCGGGCCAGACCCCTTCTGAAAAACTGAAGTTGTGGGACTCAGATTTGAATCTGGATCCTCCAGGGTGGTAAGCCACAGCTTTACCATGCAGCACATCCTGAAGTTCATCAGTACTATATATACAGTATTAAAAGCTCTCCGAATTCATTAGTAACCAGCAGGTGGAAGAGATGGAGTTAACTGTTAAGAATGTCACTCTAAGCCTGGTTCACAGCTAGGTTATAGAAAATTTAAAATCATAAGAACTAGATCATTTCCATCATTTATTGCGTACCGAGCAAATAAGGATACTGTACAGCAGGGATTTCCAACCTTTTTCTTGCATCGACCCATTTTAAAAGAATGGTTTTCTTTGACCCCCTTACATTTTTCTCTATAATATACAGCATACAACATAATCATAATACAAATAATTGCACATAAATAACTTAAAGATAACAATTAGACTAAGAATATAAACAAAAGTTTTGAAAAAAAGCACATAAATAACTTAAAGATAACAATTAGACTAAGAATATGAACAAAAATTTTGAAAAAAAAAAAAAATGGTTTATTAGATTTATGTTTTATTATTTTTTGTACTACAGATAGGCCTCAATTAGTGCAAGTTCAAATAAAGCAACTTATAAAAATGATACCGTTTTTCATTTAGTGTGAGCAAATATTCAATTAATGCTAGTTGTAAGTACAGAACACTCTTACAAACAAAGGACCATCCCCTTTTATGATGTCAATTAACAAATTAATGTTAATTTTCGGTTAGTAAAACCAGATGAGGAGCAGTCCAAGAACAGTCACTTGGCTTTGAAGGGGTGAAAGATGGGCTTTTTTGCTGTTAGCTATTTAACATTACTATTATTCAGCTTTGTTATCGTATACATTCAGTAAAGTACAGAATTTTCTCTTTTAAAAAGTATCAAAATGGATAAAAGGAAGAACACTTTTGATGATAAAACAGGAAACGAAAAAAAAGAAGAGGTTAGTGATAATGCTAGAGCAAAAAATGGATGTGACTGAGTGACATAAAAGCGGTCACGATAATTCGGCTGTTGGTTTGATGATGGTATGAGACGCAATTCCTGGTAAGTTATTTAGATGATGAAAAATGATGTAAAATATGAAAATAAATACTTCTTAAACAGTGAGTATTGTTGTTATTCATTGTGAGGTTGGCTAATGGCCAGAATCTCACAAAGCAAGAACCAATTACCATATTTTACATATAGTTAATACTTCAAATAGTGCGAGAAATTCGTGGGACCCATTATTCACACTAAATCGAGGCCTATTTTTATCATCATTTTAATTTTACAAATATAAACAAGTTTTCAGAAACAAAATCACAGATTCTAATTGCACAAAAGTTTGATATTAATTTATATGATGGCTGCACTTGATGTATTGATGCAATTTTTTTATTATTTGGCATAAAATTGCTTAACTTAATTCTTAAATCACCTTGTTCAAAAATATTCAACATGTGTCTATTTTCCATAATAAATTATTGACTTGACTAAAGCCTGCTTCCATTAGGTAAGAAGAGGGAAAAAGTCAATAATGCTGGTTCGGTAACAACTTTTATTTGGGGATATTTCTTTCGGATGACTTTTAAATTCCAAAACTTAGCATACCCACGTGTTTCAAATAAGACTTGTGCTTGAACACCCTCCTTCAATGCAATCTCCTTGTATCATAATATCAAAATCAGATATGTCACAGTGCAGCAGTTCTATGATCCATGCTGACACATTGAAATTTTCAATGCCTTGAAAGCGAAAATTAAAATCTCTTAAATTTTGCAAGTGGCTTGTATATATCTTCTGAGGAAATGTAATCCTTTTCAATAAAGGACAATCACAAATTAATAATTATTATATTTAAAAAAAATATTATTGGTTTTTAAAGTATATTAAATACTTTTAGTGTATTTTTTCCCTTATATATTTATTTCATATGATTGGCTGTTGGTTTGATGATGGTATGAGACGCAATTCCTGGTAAGTTATTTAGATGATGAAAAATGATGTAAAATATGAAAATAAATACTTCTTAAACAGTGAGTATTGTTGTTATTCATTGTGAGGTTGGCTAATGGCCAGAATCTCACAAAGCAAGAACCAATTACCATATTTTACATATAGTTAATACTTCAAATAGTGCGAGAAATTCGTGGGACCCATTATTCACACTAAATCGAGGCCTATTTTTATCATCATTTTAATTTTACAAATATAAACAAGTTTTCAGAAACAAAATCACAGATTCTAATTGCACAAAAGTTTGATATTAATTTATATGATGGCTGCACTTGATGTATTGATGCAATTTTTTTATTATTTGGCATAAAATTGCTTAACTTAATTCTTAAATCACCTTGTTCAAAAATATTCAACATGTGTCTATTTTCCATAATAAATTATTGACTTGACTAAAGCCTGCTTCCATTAGGTAAGAAGAGGGAAAAAGTCAATAATGCTGGTTCGGTAACAATTTTTATTTGGGGATATTTCTTTCGGATGACTTTTAAATTCCAAAACTTAGCATACCCACGTGTTTCAAATAAGACTTGTGCTTGAACACCCTCCTTCAATGCAATCTTCTTGTATCATAATATCAAAATCAGATATGTCACAGTGCAGCAGTTCTATGATCTATGCTGGCACATTGAAATTTTCAATGCCTTGAAAGCGAAAATTAAAATCTTTTAAATTTTGCAAGTGGCTTGTATATATCTTCTGAGGAAATGCAATTCTTTTCAATAAAGGACAATCACAAATTAAAAATTAATATATTTTAAAAAAATATTATTGGTTTTTAAAGTATATTAAATAATTTTAGTGTATTTTTTCCCTTATATATTTATTTCATATGATTTCTTCCTTACTACATGATATAGCTTTATATCAATAAATTAATTAATTATCAATTTTATTAATAAATTTTTTGTAATCAATAGGATCTTGATCATGCTGATCAATCCCCAGTGCATATTAAGCTATCGACCCCTAATAGACTCCTTGATCAATATTGACTCCCTTTAAAATTTCATCGACTCCGTTGGGAACCCCTTCTGTACAGTAAACTGTGTATATTGTTTTACAGAGAACTCAAAGTAGAGGATCAGAACAGCAAACAGACATGCTCTCTATATAGTACTGTACGTAATCAATAGGATCTTGATCATGCTGATCAATCACCGATGCATATTAAGCTATCGACCCCTAATATACTCCTTGATCAATATTGACTCCCTTTAAAATTTCATCGACCCCATTGGGAATCCCTTCTGTACAGTAAACTGTGTATATTGTTTTACAGAGAACTCAAAGTAGAGGATCAGAACAGCAAACAGACATGCTTTCTATATAGTACTGTATATATACGGTACATATAATATATTGTAAAGTATACAATTTTTTAGAAATGTTAAGTTTGGATGCTGAATATAAATGTACTGTATTTTATTAAATTTAATATATTCGGAGTTCATTTTCATTTCTATACTACACATTGTAAAGAGTTGAGGATGAAAAAAGTTGTGAAAATGTAATAGGAAGGACAAGTAGAAGCTTACCAAGGTGGTTGTCATCGTGGCCTTGAGGATGAAAAAAGTTGTGAAAATGTAATAGGAAGGACAAGTAGAAGCTTACCAAGGTTGTTGTCGTTGTGGCCGCCATATCTGATTTAAGACTGTCGTCATAGTGATTGAAAAAAGAAAAAAACTGTTTTTTTAAGTGTTTGAAATAACTATTGTTGTTTTGTTTTCATAGTTAATTATTAATAAATTTTTTTATTGTAGCAAAATAAGTATTTATTTAATTCAGTGATTTATCTTAGAAAAAAAATTTTAAATATAGATATTAACCATTATGTAAATGTGATACTGTATAATTAAGCCTGGCGGCATTGGTGAAGAGAGCCTTTCCTCTGATGACTGGTGAGTGTTAGTTGTCTATGTCTTCATGTTAGCATTTGTGTTGAACTGTAGTGATTATTCTGTTTGTGGAACTATCCTTGGAGAACTGTTATAATTGTCCTGTTGTTGTGGAATTGTCCGAGTGTGGAAGGATTACTCGTCGGACTGTTGGAACAAGGTATATAGAGATTATTTGGTAGGCCATTCCCGACTGGTTAGAGAAATTTTCCCAGCAGCTTTGCGTGTTAAATAAATAAATAAATAAATAAATATTCTTATATTTTTTCAATGACAAATAAAACTAATTATACTAGAAAATATAAATTATTTTACAATAAATGTTTGAAATGACTGTCGTTATTTCTTAAACAAATTTCGACCCTTTTTTGAAATTCAAACTTAGTAGCATATGCTATGCTTTGCTGAGAAACTGTATTGCAAGAGTTTTGAATTCTGGTTTTCAGTTCTTAAACATTTGATAGTGGCCTTGAATAATCAAATACTTTATTTTTGATGTATCCCCAAAAGAAATAATCAAGTGGTGTAAGATCTGGTGATCTTGGTGGCCATTTTATTATAGGGCTGTTCGTTCCTATCCATTTTTTCTCATATCTTTCTTGTAAATAATTTTGCACTATTCTAGAATTATGTGCAGGGCATCCATCTTGTTGAAACCATATGTTGGTTTGTATGTTTCCTAATAAGTGTAGCAGTTCATGTGTCAAGAAATTTAAATATCTTTCACTATTTAAATTTTCATCAAAGAAATAAGGACCAATTAACTGGTTTCCTAATAAGCTACACCAGACATTAGTCGATATTATGGATTGGAATCGGCTATGAACCATCCAATGGAGATTTTCAGTTGCCCAAATCACACTGTTTTTCCTATTAAAAAGACCGTTGTTAGAAAATTTTGATCCATAAGTCCACAAAATTTTATTCAGGAAATTGCTGTCATTTTCTTGTTGGATTTTTGTTTGTCTCAAAAAGTTTAAGCAACGTTCTTTGTCATTTGATATCAGAACTTGAACGACAGAGCATCTATAGGGGTGATAATTACATTTTTTCAGAACTTTTCTAACTGTTTCTGTTGAGATTCCGAGAGTATTACTAATAGTTCTGGTTGTTATCCGAGGATTTTCTTCAACAAGGAGAAAGACATTTAATTCATTGTTTTCTGATCTCACGGGTCATGCTTTTCATTTATTAGAATTATAAACTGATCTGTACTCTCTCATATTGTGAACCAACTGAAGGAAAATCCTATGATCTGGCTGTCTTCAATCCAGATATTGCGCACTAAAATAATAAATGTATTATAAGTGAAAGAATAAAAACTTGCCTTGAAATAATGAAAGAAAAATCATTAGATTATACTGTATACCTGTATCTTCGAGCAGCCTCTCTAGCAATTCTTCCACTTTGAACAAAAATATCGTACATTTCAACCTTTTCATTTAAGGTGTAATCCATAATTACAACAAAAAATTAGCTTACATAAATCAAAACCTTAAATTTTTCGTTTGTTAAGAATCAAAGTATCTCCCATTTCTATAGCAACAGAATATCTTTCAAAAAATTTTAATATGAACAATTCAAACTTTGAGAAAGATTAAAATGAATACCTTAAATATCAAATTTACATCAATATAAATTGGTAGATATTATTAATAAATCCTAAATTAAAAATTTATTTAAGGTTTTATACATATTTTAAGAATCCAATGTCTATGGTAAAAATCAAGAAATTCAAATAAAATCCAATAGAAATTTACAGTTCATTGCATATGATTGCTTTCAAATGCTTAAAAATCTGATATTTAATCTATGATATTGTTAGTTCTAATATTTTTATAAATTTCTTCATTTTCTCTCAGTAATACCATTTTAACAGTAATATTAAGAAGATAAATTTCTTCTTAATAATTATTCATAATATGATTAAGTTTATACAGTTTGTCCTATAAAATTAAAAATTATGTGTTGATGTGTTTACATCTTTTACGATCTTACAGAACATCCCGAGAAAATCTTTTAATGTTTTTGCATCGCTTTTCAATCGGTGATTATTAAGTGGCGTTGCATTCAAGTGCATCCAAATTGTAATAACTTATTGAAGGAATTTTTCATGTTGAGGACTGTAAATTTCACTTTCTAAATGTTAATGCCAAGAGAGAATGTGATATTTTCAGCTCTTCTGCTCAAAATATACGATGTTAGTATTATGATGGGCACTTGAATGCAATGTCGCTTAATAATCACCGATTGAAAATCAATGCAAAAAAATTAAAAAATTTTCTCAGGATGTTCTGTAAGATCGTAAAAGATATAAACATGTCAACACATAATTTTATTTTTATAGGAAAAACTGTATAAACTTAATTATATTATGAATAACGAAAAAATTAATAAAGAAAGAAGAAATTAATTTAATTTATAAAGAAGAAATATTTTTTTATAAAGAAGAAATTAATTTAAAGAGGGTGTTAAAATGGGTGTTACTGAGAGAAAATGAAGAAATTTATGAGTAAAAATGCCTGCTCCACAGAAACGTGGGCAAAAATTATGTCTTTCTGAATGGTTCATTTATTCCTAAATATCTCCTAAAATATCAGTTGTAGGAAAATAATTCTACCATGAAAATTACGCAAAAAAATTGCGAAATCAGATTGTTAGAAAAATATTATACTTCCATTCGAAAAAATAAAGTTGAAGCACACGCTGCGCAAGTGGACGTGCAGAAAAAAATAATGACAGATTGTAATTTGGAAAGAAAATGAAACCAGACACGTGTTTTACAGTTTTTACATATACCCGTTAGTTTTGGAGAAAATGCCTGGTCCATAGAAATGTTGACAAGAATTATGCCCTTTCTCAATGGTTCCTTTATTCCTAAATATCTCCTAAAATATCGGTTGTAGCGATAATTCTCCTACGAAAATTCCACAAAAAATTGGAGGAATCAGATTCCATTACAAAAATAATACACTTCTATTCAAGAAAACAAAGTTGAAGCACGCGCTGTGCGAGAGGATGCGCAGAAAAAAATATTAATGACAAATTGTAATTTGGAAGGAAAATGTAACAGGACACATGTTTTACAGTTTTCACATATAAATGATAATTTTTGAGAAAAATGCCTGGTCCATAGAAACGTGGGTACTCTGTGTATATATATACAATATACATTCGAAAGACAATTATTTGGTAAATCTGAAGCAAATGCATATTTATATATGACTAGTTCAAGATAAGCATTTAATGATATAATTAATAAGGTATTTCATACAATGTGATTTTTTAAAATGAAATTTTGTAGAAACAGATTAGCATTTATATCTGCCAATTTCATTTTCATGTGAATGCAAAGTGTCCCACTTGCAATTTTCAAGCATTTATATCTTTACAAATCAAGTCCAATTGTCTTATAATGTTTTAATAAAAATACAAAGTGAAAGATAGTTATATCTTTATTAAAATAAATAAGACATAATACATAAATATTGTAATCTGCTATACTTTGTCTTTATATTGAATTTTCAAAAAGGCATGATGGAATATAGTGACTATCCAACACAAATATAAACTCTTATTAGAAAAATTAGTAGAAAATCAAAACAGACATAATAACACAAATTCATTTTGACATACGTTCAATTTTTATATTTTCTTTTTTAAAAACCAATATTAAAGTTGTTAAAGTTGTCATGGAAATGAAATATCATTTGGTCAATCAACGGATATTAAACCCTTTATCAATGAGAATTGTTTGGAACAATTTTTAACTATTACAAATGCAGAAAGAAGTATATATTTTCAAATAAAATATCTTAATGTATTTTGAAATAAAATAAAATGCTTCCCAATAGTTGCCATTATGCTATTGCCAGTACTTTGCTTGGTGCTCTGACAACTTATCTCTTAATTACTTGTGTAATTACGACCATATTATTCTGCATTTTGCCTTAATTAATAACAACATATATTAATTTGTAAATAATAAATTAAAAATTTCCAAATAAATGCTTAAAATCAGTTTTCAGATAAAATGAGTGAACCCTGTCATTAAGCCTACCTAACCCTGTTACTTACGAAAAAAAAAAAAAAAAAAAAAAAAAATATCAATAATTAATGTGTAACCGACCAAAAAAAAAAAAAAAAAAAAAAAAACGGAATCGTCCAAAGCCCTGCAAATTCGAATTCACGCCAGAACTGATTAATCTCACTGGTTTGTAAATACTGTAAGGAAACCGAACATCTGCTTAGGTTGAAACCTTTTTGAATCTGATTGTATACTGTTCGTAAAAAATATCAAAAATTTACAATTTGCTTTGCAAATGATAAATATGGTACTATAATCAGAGAATAGCTACAAAATTTGAAAATATATTGGTTTCTGCACAAAAATCGCAAAATGAATGAATTGAATCATCATTCAAAAAAAAAATTAAATAAAAGAAATGATAATGATTTGATATCATTGCTTTACTTTTTTGTAACATTCAGACAATATGTTTAGTCATTGTATTATTATGTAATTTTATAATACTAATATAGAATAAAATATAGAAATAAATAAAAATATAGAATATATTATGTAATACATATATAATTTTTTATGTATTACGTGTGTCTAATAAATGCATATTTTCCCCTCTTCCTTACGTCTTTGCATACTTTTTGTTAGCAGTTCTATTGTATTTTGGCATGGGATGATGAATAGTAGTTAGAAAGAGAAGCTTGTATGGGTTAGACTGAATGAAAACTGCAGCAGAGTATAACTTATGACATCTATAGCTAATACCACAGTTTCAAATGGATCAGATAAGTATAATCTAGAAAATGTGGGAATTTTCTAGAACACACTACAGTGGGTTTCCTTATTTAATGTTGTTTCATTATTATGTCATCATAAAAATTAAAATTAATTATTTAAAAAATAAGACAGAAAAAAAAAATAAATAAAATCTTTTTTTTTTAATATTTTCCTTCATACTAGTGATAAAGCAGAAATCTATGATTACAGAAACCAAGTAACCATATTTCATAGGAGCACTAATTCAAGTATATATTATTATCTATGAACAATAGAGTAATTAAACTATACAGTATACAAGGCCTTTGACCAAACTAACTGGATGCAAATATTTTGGCTTTCCATTCAGAAAACTTGGGATTGAATTAGGAACCCATTCCTTAGAAAATTTATATGCTAAGTCTGTGAGGAAGTTAACTCTGATCTGTCCTATTTTATTTTATTATACTCTTTTATTATTTATCGATATTTTCAATATTAGCTAACATATTACATTTTAGTTTAAGAGTTGACTTACTTCCACACTCTCCGTCGTAGTAGTTAGCAATCACATGTTACGGAATCGGAAACCGTCCTCCAGAAGAGCTGTCCCGGCTAATGATGTCATCTAATCTATAATATTTTTACCACTGATCCGATATGAGAATGTAAGAATGATCTCGTATTGAGGCTTTGTTTGTATATAATTAAATTGTAAAGAGGATGGCATGAATTGATAACTCTATAAGCTAATAATTTTAACCTTATTACATATATTTATGTAAATGAAGCAACACGGGACTGTATGTCACTCGGATATAAAAGCCGACGCAACCAACGACTCAGCGAGGTGTTGTATCAACGTAAGGTTGGCTAAGTGACATTGGAATTCCTGTAAAGGTCTACGCTTGTTTGAAGTTTGTATCAGTGATGGAGGTAGCAGATTTAATTAGTATTTAAGATTTGTTCTTGTGAATAGTTGTTTTGATAT
Organism: Olivierus martensii; assembly: GCA_000484575.1. Lineage (NCBI taxonomy): Eukaryota > Metazoa > Arthropoda > Arachnida > Scorpiones > Buthidae > Olivierus > Olivierus martensii. The sequence goes on along the minus strand of AYEL01015533.1, from coordinate 21,915 downwards.
TTGAATTGGAATAATCAAATTTTGTTGGTTAACTGATTGTTGCTTTATTATAGTTTCAATAAAGCATTTGTTAACACTTTTTTAAGTGTTTTGGAGTCTAATAAATTTATATTTTTTATTATCTAACTTGTTTTGAGAAATTCAATTTATTAGCGTAGTAACACTGTTTTGTTGTTCTTAGATCTAACACTTAATTGGTACTTCTAGTTGTAAGTTCTGGTTTCCGGTTTTGTTTTTGCCGATTAACATTAATTGTTTTTAGATTGTTTTGAAGTTAATTATATTTAAGTTAGAGTTTAGAAAAAAAGACCTGAGCTCAGGCCAAACTCTGGATTGCAGAGTCGTTAGAACCATTAGGTTTAATTATAATTAACAGTATTTATATTTGTTAAAATTCGCGACTTTGCAAGTCAGTCAGGCTTTTGGTTTCAGTTAACATTATGATTTTCAGGAACTTAATTCCAACATTAAATAAGAATCATTGTACATCAAAATAAATGATAAAATATGCAAAATGAGCATATTAAGTTCAAATGGTCATTTCTAGGAATTATCAACTATGTAACTACAAGAACTAGGTGGTTATATAAACATACAAACTAATAATATGATGACAGATTTTTAAAATATACTGTAATATTATGATGATGTGAAATATTATCATATAAACTTATGTTAATTGAAACAGATGAATGTTATTCTGAATAATCTTATATATAAGTAGACCTCAACTTATGATAGGGTTCAGATCAAATCCCATGGTCATAAGTCAGAAATCAAAAATTTATGGATTGCCCACTATCAATATTAGTGTGTTGGTTCCTCCATGATTAAATGACATATCAATATTTATTATTACACCTACTTCATTAACAAACACAAAAATACAAGAATCAAACATAAAAAGGATGCTTTCCACATATCAGACCATTGCATTGACTAATTACAGGATTTATCGATGACAACAACGTTGTAAGTACAAATGATTATAAGTGAAGGATTATCTGTATTTGCTAATTTAAAATGATCAAAAAAAAAAAAAAAAACAAATGATTATAAGTGAAGGATTATCTGTATTTGCTAATTTAAAATGAAAAAAAAAAAAAAAAAGTAAGCAAATATATTTTTGATGCCTGAAAAAAATCAATCAATTTATAGAAATAAAGTTATTAGTTAATAATATCTAGAATAAATTTAAATTAGAGTTACATCAATAACAAATTAACTGATTACCAATTAATTGGCCAATTAGTCATATTTTAAAACTGATTTAATTAGAGTTTAAAATATATTGCAGATATGATGTGATCAACAAATAATAATAGCATAATCAACTATAATTATAATAATAAGATATTTTGTTAATTGTAGTAATGCAAATATGATCTATAAAAAGCAAACCTAATAAAATTTCTATTCTAAGATTGAATAACTGTCGAGATGATCCACACTGTAGGGAAAACAAAGGAAAAATATTATCTCTGCTAATTAAATTGGTTTTGAAATATTTAAGTATGGTAATTTCATTAATTGAAAGTGAAAAATTATTTGGCACAGTGGTAACATGTATGAACCTACAAGATATAGTTGTGTCCTAAAATTTAAGTATATTAAATTTTGATTAGTCATAATAAAAGTAATTTTAATTTGATCTGCTTTTGATTTTATTGTAATAAAAAGGCCCAACTATTTTTATATTCAACTGTGTAATTTATGAAGTTTAAACTGGATTTCATTTTAATAGAAGTGTCTACTTATTTGTATTTGCTAATTTGCATTAAAATGCAGTTTTACATTGCATTTATTTTTATAGTTGTATTTATTTTTGTTTTAATAAAATAAAATTAACCTAAAATCATAATGGTATCTACAAATTGAAAATGCTACCTTGACCTTCATTTAAAGGGATCATGCTTTCTAGGATGAAGGTTGATTCATTCCAATATATTAAAATTATCTACAGATATCCCTCAGCTTATGAAAGTTATTAAGGTCAAAAACTATTCTTTAAGTGAAAATTTTGTAAATAGGAATCTCATTTCACATTAATTCCAATATAAAATGAAGAAATAATAAAGAAGATAATTCCTGCTTACCAGAAAGTCACCACCATTTTGCGCATTAATGTTAAAGTATTTCAAAAACATTATAAATATAATTATGTATACTATAATACAATAATTTATGATAGATATTACTTATTTAGCCTATTACTTCCATTTGACTGAATTTCAGAGCCACTAAATGTCAAGTGATCTTTGAATTTAAGTCTAATAAGGCAATAAACTTATCAATCATTGTGATTTTATTTATTAGTTAAACATTTTCAAATTTTCATCAAATATTTGCCTGAAATTTATGTAATTCTCAAAATTCTTCATTATGTTAAATTAATGGAAAAAATAAATCCAATTTTCTGGATATACATATTATCAGTTTCATGCCAAGTGGAGATTCGATACTGGATCCTCTAATTAAAGTAGAAGTGAATTTTGTCTTAAAAATAATGGTATACAGAGTAAATTTGATATATTTGATACAATCAGTGAAGAAAATAAGCAAAAATAGCATTGATTTAAACAAATAACAGTGAATAATTGATAAATGATCAAATATATTTTCATAAAATGAAATAGTAGTATAGATTTATGTAAAACTATCTTTAAGAAATAGTTAATTATAAAATTTATGAAATTATATTATTAAGCAAAATTCATTTAAAAAAGAACACATTAAGCAATCATTTAATTATACTTACAGTTTCATCTACATGATCAACAGGGAAGAGACCTTCTTCTCCTGTCCTTTGTACACGACCCTGGTTATCAAAATATTTAAAAATATCAACTAATAGGAATAAAGATATTTTATTACAAAATAATTTAATATACAATTAAAAAACTTTTAATTATTAATTACAGATATTAAAAAAATCTAGCTGCTGTTTTGAGATTTGGTTCAACAATTAATGCAATTAATTAAATAATATAACAGGTAAAAGACTCAATATGTACAAAAGGGATATTAAAATAAAGATATACAGGAAGTTCTTGACTTTATAAGTTACTTCATTCCTGGAGTAAGCAAAAATTCTTAAATCAAGAATCAATTTTCCATAGACATAACATTAAAATTAAGAGTTCTACTCTCAGTAATGGAATTTGACCATGGTAAAATTAAGTAAAGGTAAAGAAAATCAATAATTTATAATTAGATAATGATTTATGTTTATTTAAAGAAATGAAAATATAGCCTTTTTTAAAATTATTATTATAATTTTAAAAAAAGACTAAAAAAAATTCTCACATAAATGTTAAAAAATTTTTATTTTTCATTATTATTAATATATAGATATGGCTTTTATAGAGATGGACAACTGCCTTAGGCACAATTCAGGAGGAATGAAGTTATTTCTACTTTTCAGCTATCATTTTGATTTTTCAGATTTCCTAGCAGACAACAGAGTTTTTGTTATAAATCCAGTTACATTGTATTGTATAACTACATATGTGGTTTGAAATGTCTTTTTTATGAATGTTTAGTATTTATTTATTGAAATTAAGTTTCATATTTTCAATTTTTATTGATACTTCATATTTGAAAACTTGCAAACCTGGAAACTCAAACCAAAAATCTCCTGTAAATGAAAATTTTTAATAAACAAGCTAATTGATATTCTTATGAAATATATTCATCACTTCTTATGAAGTGATGCTAGTATACATAAGACAGTAAGACCATATATAAAACCTATCACGTCAAAATTCATCAGATTCTTAGGTAATATTATAATCTAAGAAAATTTTAAAATATTTAATGTAGAATTTCTTAATTCACTTCTCCTGTTTTGAAAGAAGTCTTCTTGAAGTTTAATGATAATTTTTATAGCACAATTATATTATAAAATATAGAATTTATATAATAAAATTTTTTTTGTTATATCAAATTATGTTGTAGATATTATTATAATTGTTTATATTTAATAGAATGTTTAACACACTTCACTTTATTGATTTTTGTTTAAAAATTTGAAGAATTAAATGTTTTACTGTTTATATGATTTGTTCTAATAATTGTTATTATTTGTATATTTTTGTAAAATTTATGACTGAAGATGATTAAATTTTAGTAACTGAATACATTTTAAAAATTAAAAATTTTAATTTTATTGCTGTAACTCAAAATGCAGTATTCTTATTGTGTATCAAATTACTTGAATGGATAAATAAAACAAGCTATCTCTAAAAACTATAGTATGCAATCTAGTATCTAACCTATAATGCCATCTGGTTTCAAATTTTTGAACCTTCCTTTAAAGAATTATTAAAATAATTCTAAGTCCTACTGCTTTATAGCTATTAAAAAAATTTTTTTAAATAGTTCAAAAGCAATAGGTAGATAAATATTTTTTTGTCCATTGCTAAAGTATCTAATTATAAAATTTATACCTTACCAAAAATTAAAATGATTATTATAAAAATTTATGCAAAGTATTCATTTCTAATCAAAAAACTTTAAAAATGTATATTTAAAATATTATTTTTCACAATTTATCAGTCCAACATGTAGAGTAAATGTCATAGTGATCTTAAATGTACTAGAGCTCTCTGACTTATATTTGATTTTATGTACAATATTTTCATTGCTTGTTAATATATCAAAAAATAAATAAATACATTATTTCACACTATTTCTTTATATAATGTACATTTCATCATTTTTCATTATTTTTATGTTTTATATAAATAACCCGTGCTTATACAAAAACACAGTAATAAACACAAAATTCATAAGATACATTATGATTATTATTTTTTTCAGCAAGAGAAATAAGTAATAATTTAAAATAAATACTACTTACTACTTTTTTAATATAGACAATAGATACAACTTCAGTTTTTTAGATAGAATAATTTATTACATTTATAAATAAACAAACTGGAATGCTTTCAGTTTGATTAAGCCCTCTTCAGGAGTTATCTATTTTTATCTTATTTTTCTATTTTTAATCTTTCTTTCCAGAAAAAAATTTTTTTCAACTGTCCAAATCTATAGTGCGGTTGCTTTAAAAAAATGTGATGTCGAAATCATGAATAAATTTTTCCAGAAAAAAATTTTTTTCAACTGTCCAAATCTATAGTGCGGTTGCTTTAAAAAAATATGATGTCGAAATCATGAAATTTATTCATGATTTCGGCATCAGATAAAAAAAAATGTTTATATACTTACAGTATATTCATAATGATATTCTGCATCTAATGATATCAAATACTTCATAATTCTAAAAAATTTTTCCAACTAACGAAGACAATTTATATTGTAATTTGATATCGCTAAGCCTAATCTGATACCACATGTAAACAAACAATTGTACTCTTCCACCTGGCAGATGAAATATAGTATTTTACTATACAAATAATTAAAATAATTGTTTATTAGCCACTTTTCTTCTTATTTTCTTAAAATAATGTGTGATAAATATTTTTAATTTTATAAGAAGTATTAGTATGTATAAGAATGTCAACTTTTGTGAAAATTTATTTTTGTTAATAAATATTGCTATAATTTGTATATGTAGTAATCACTGTGCCATCTGTATGCGAGATTTAGCACTGATTTTTGATAAATTATTGCTTTTTACAGTTTTTTTACTCAAGATTTGTCTCAGTGCCTTTTAAAAATGGATGATGGTGAATTATTTCTCTGTATTTAGTCATTCTAAATCATTAATTTTTCAAAAAATAATTAAAAATATAATATTAACATTTTCAAACAAAGGGTATAGATTGTCATGGCTCTCCCCTTAGTTAACATAATGTAACTAGCCCATAGTCTAAGGTCATGTAGTTGACCTTGAGGGACACTTTTTGTAAATAATTATACAAAACTGTCTACAAATTACTTATTTAGACTAGAGATAACACAAAAATTACTTTATTATATAAAAATGTTTTTGTTAGATTTTAAAATATAACTAATGTAAACAAAGGATCAGATGATGTCAAAATCAGCTGAGTTTTTCTCGCCGTAATCTAGAATGCCGATTTCTGCATCAATCGTCAAGTGTGGGATTGGTTGCTTTCTTTCTCTGATAAATTAAAATATTTTTAAATAAAATTAATTTATCGAATTTTGTGTGTGAAAAAACACTAAAATCATATTATTTATAAGGGGCCAAACTTTCCTATATTAAAATTTATTAAGAAGCTTCTTTATAATTTATTGGATCAAGGTATCTGAAAAATAAAATAAATATAAACTAAGAAGGAGATGTGGAATATGATACAACAATTCGGATAAATTTGGAGGAGATGTTCTTGAATTTTTGGCGGTCCAAAGATGATGCTTATATTAGATGATTCCAATTAAATTGAAATGAAAGGATTATTTAAAAATTTATTTAAAAATCCACATTTTAACAAAATTTTGATTATTATGATAAAAGAATGAACAACATGATAAAAATTGATATTTTAAAAATAATTTCTCAATAAAAATAAAAATAAGAAAATTAGACCCTGTCAAAATGTAATTGACAATGGAGTACAAGCAGGTCAACAGCCAGTCAAGTCATATGAGATTCTAGAGGTGTAAGAGTTAATTAATATTTAATTACTGTTTAACATCCTAAATACTATAATTATTTATTTTATATATTATTCCTTTCTATACAAGCATATTATGTGTAATTTTACAATATAATCTGATATGAAATTTTATTAATATAATAATTTCTACATAGCAATTATATTGTTTCAGCATAGCAACTGTACTGTATTTTAATTAGTTTTGAATTTAAACTATTTGAACTTAAATTTTTCTTCTATTCATGTATATACATTAAAAACTGCTGAAGAGGATTTAATCAAACCAAAAGTGCTTCAGTTTATTTATTTATAAATATAATAAATTATTCTAACTAAAAAACTGAGCTTGTATCTATTGACTAAGTAATAATTTGAACTGTACAGTATAATTATTTTTCCATTATATTGATACTAGATAGCCCCCACTATGTGCCCAAATAGACCAAAAACAAAACATTTTTCTTATCTGTCAAATTTAAGATTTTTCATTTATTTAGCATAACCTTAACCTTGTATATAATGCTTTGGCATGTTCTTTTTTCCTCCAGATCAAACTTTGAAATTTTCTTTACATGAAATTGGTAACTATCAAATTACTTACATGAAATTGGCAACTAACAAACTATCGATTTACCGATTCAGTTATTTAGATGATAATTCTAATTTTTATCTTAAAATAAAAAATTATAATTTCTGAAATGAATAAATTATTATTTAAATTCTGAAATAAATTAAATATTATTTAAATGCAACATTTATGTTGCTTTGATGCTCCGAATGCAAATTGAACTCTTAAGCCGGGAAATAGTCAACTTTTCGATCGAAAAAGCCAAATTTGAGTCAATAACAAAAAGAGTATGCAAACATAAATAGGAAGTAAACTATGATAATTTAAAGCAAAATTTATAAAAAGACATTTAATGGAAAGTAAACTATGATAATTTAAAGCAAAATTTATAATGAGATTGGGATTTGTTTAAAGCAAAATTTATAATGAGATTGGGATTTAGTTTTCTAAAAGACCTAAAGCAAAATTTATAATGAGATTGGGATTTAGTTTTCTAAAAGACACAAAGAAGTATACAAACATAAATAGGAAGTAAACTATGATAATTTAAAGATAAATTTATAATGAGATTGGGATTTAGTTTTCCAGAAGATCTATTAAAGATTCGAAGTGAGAGAAAATAGTAACGGCGACACTTCTGGCGGGGGAGTTTGCACATGCGCAGAAACATGGACACCACACACTTATTCCTTTATTATATATGATATTATCTAAATAATACTGTATACTTTCCATTAAATCAAACTCATTGATTTATATCTAGTATTAATTTACTGCTAGCATATAATTTTCTTTTTAGCCTGTATAATTGTCAACTTGCCAATTTCTTCCTCAAATCATTAATATTAATATTAAATCATCTTAATATAGTATTAATTTAGTATTGTATATTAGATTTCTGATTTACACAGTTTCAGGAATATACAAATTCAGTTGAGTTTCTGTAGTCCAACCCTTCCAGTAGTCCGACACTCTGGAACCACTGCACAATCCATGAAATTTTCATGTCACAACTTGTCAATGTGCAAGAGAGATAAAGAGAGAGAGAGAGAGAGAGAGACTAATGTAAACAAATTGTCAGTCACTATTCATTTCTCCTTACTATATTTAGGATTAATTTATGACAGCGCTTCTCAAACTTTTTTCATTCATGATCCCATTTTTCATTATGAGATTTTTTGCGACCCCAGGTATTAAATATGAAATAAAACATATAAATACATAAATCATTTACACACTTATTAAGATGAACACAATCAACCAACTACACCAAAAATTCATATATTGTCATATGTTAAATATTGGATGTTTGTGAAATTACATATAAAATGAAATTTTCAAGTGTTTGAATTTAATTTTTTGTGACCCCATTTGGGGTCATGACCCATAGTTTGAGAAGCGCTGATTTATGATACAAACTATTTGATCTACATATATTAAGATAAAACCAATTTGACATTTATGAAGCAACCACATGGACTATCATATAAAATACAGTAGAAGCCGCTTATTGTAATTGCGGATATTGTTATCAAAAATGTACGGTCCCGAATCATCCATATTAAAATGCATTATGAAAACTCCGCTTATAGTAATCGGAAATTCGGTTATTGTCATCAGAATCGATACATTGCTATAAAATATGAAATTTTAAAATTTAAAAAAATATCGCAGATAATACTAAAATATTGATTAAATCTATTAAAATAAACAATATTTGTTAATTGTTCATTATTGCTTCGTTTTCACCGAAATTTAGTCAAAAAACGAGAAAATCCGAAGATAAACAGATGTCCACCATTTTAAATAATGCAGATTCAACTTAAATGGGAAGATATGATTTGTGTACATTTTTTAATTAATAATTATTAAAACGATGTAAGTTTTTGATTTAATAAAATTCATACAGATAAATATGACTGCTTTTCAAAATTTTGCGGCACCTTTAGGTGGTTTCACCGCACTTCTTGCCTTTACGAATGGCGTGGCGTTACTGCTGCCAGATCTGGTGATTTTTAATGTTTTTTTATGATGAAATATATAATTTAAAATTGCTGATAAAGTGATTTAGTGACTTTATAATTGCCTTTATTGAAAAAAATTAAAAATTATTTTTGATATAAAAATAATCTTAATCTTGCTCAATAAAAAATTATTTTTGATATAATAATTTTCTTATTATTGCTCCAGTATTTTGAAATTGCTGATATAGAGATTTAGCAATTTTATAATTCCCTTTATTGAAAAAAAATTAAATATTATATTTTGATATAGAATTTTCTTATTATTGCTCTAGTTCTTCGTGATTTTCCTTAAACTGGAATTGGCAACAGCTTAAGCGTAAATCATTTCACTTCAGTTTTTCACTTAGATGATTACATAATATACAGTATAAAGTTTTATAAAGCTAGGTTGACACGATCAGAGCACACTCGGACAGAATTATAAACCGCAATAATCGAAACTGCGATAATCGAGGTATTCCTGTATAATATTTTGAGTTATAGTGATTACTGCTGTATGTTTGAATTACTGTGATGGCAAGACATATGAATACTGTACTCTGAGTGGATTGAATTAGTGATGCCATCAGATCAGATATTAGCTGACAGTTGTTTCTGAAGATTTAGAATTTTGCTCAAACTTTGTCATTTTTCTTTATTAATTTATTATTACACTAAATGAAACATCATTAGTTTTTATACTAATTTGAATATGGACTTTTGTTTGCAGATAATAAAAAATGTGTATTTTCCTCATTTCAAACTGATGCAGATCAATAGTCACAATTTTTTCTCTAAATACTGTAGTATTTCAAAACTTATTATACTTAGTATCTTATAGGATTACAATGATAAACAAATTAGCTGATTAGAATTAATTGGCCAATTAGTCATATTTTAAAGTTAATTAATCAGAATTTAAAACTTATTAATCAATAATAAAGTATAATCAATAAATTAATAGTATTCTATTAATTAAATTAATATAAATAGAAAAATAGATATACAATCATAACTTATAAAAAAAAATCAAGCTAACAAAATTTCTAGCTACAATATATGAATAACTACCAATTAAATACTTGGGTATTGGGGTATAATCTTTAAGTGGCAACGTATGGGTCTCTTGCAGTAATATCATTTATGTGATACTGAAAATGACTAAACTCTGATGATTCTGGATTAAGAATGATAATTATCATTTAACCTATTAGAAGACAATAATTGTCTGAAATATAATATATAGACCATAATATAATTTATGAATAAATATGGAAAATAAAAGAAAATAATTTCTCTGTTAACAAATAATATTTTAAAATGTACTCTATCTTACTTAGTTTATATCCTATATAATAAATTTACTTTAGTAATTAAATATTGATTTAGTATTATGATGTTATTATATTTAAAAAAATTTTTTTGTAGGTTTTATGATAAAGGTCATAAAGTAGTTGGTGTTGAATATTGTGAAAAAGCAATCAAAGATTTTTTTAAAGAACAAGGATTACAATACGAAATTGAAACTGTAGAAAAAATAAAAGGAAAACTATTTAAGGTTTGAATTTTTAAAATAAAAAAATCATATTTTAAATAAATCACAAATATACCCAACTGACAAGATTTTGAGGTATATAATTTTGGACAACAGTTTTTCAAAATAAAATAAAAATAAATAGATAAATAATAAGATCATAATAGAAATATTAAAATAATAACATTTTCTTATTTCAAATATGAAGTCATTTTTATTAAGGATATAAAATTATTGTTTTGATATTGCTAGTTTACTATCAACAGTAAAAATTATTGTTTATCATAATAACTGCCATTATTTAATAAATAAAATTATTTACATGTATTATGATAATTTTTACATATCTTTTGACTTGTATATATATATATATGTATTGCAAATAGTGTTGTTTTTAATTTTATCTTAACAATTTATATAAATTTGATTTATTGCAAAATTCACTTTGCATAAACCTTTTGAGAACATTATTGTGTCTCAACGTAAACCAACTAGGGGAATATAACTAAATATTGTTTACTAGACAAATGACCACTATTGGATATTTTTAGAATTAAACATAATTTAATGATTATAATCTTATAATTTAGAACTACAATGCCATCATCTGTTGAATTAATAATTTAATTTTATATAATATTCCCAAAATAAAAATTTGCTTTAGCCCAGAGTTGAACTAGGATCTTTGGGATAGGATTTGGTTAAAAACAATGGAATGCTATCCCAAAGATCCCAGTTCAACTCCAAGCCAAGGCAAATTTTTTATTTCAGGAATATTATCTAAAATTAAAGTTCAATTATTAACTAATAGAAGGCACAACCTTTATTCAAATTTAATTAATTAATTACTAATCCAGCAGATAGTGATATTATAATTTTAAATTATAAAATTATAATCACTAAATTCATTTAATTCCAAAAATATTGATTAGGGATAAATAATAATATAATTATTGTATCAATTAAGAATGATCTATGATTTGGTTTTAATATAAAAAGTAATTATCAAATTACAAATATCCTAGATGTTTGTATTGTATTTCCAGGTTTTAAAAAATATTTTTTATATATTACAATTAGAAAAAATTATGTACAATTGATTAATTTTTTAATCTTTATTTATCCATTGAATATACATTAGGTAACTCTCTTATGTTATGTTATAGAAGCACATATAATATAAGGGCTGTTGTATTGCAACATATAATTTATGTTTGATAAAGATATTGATCATAATTAGTAAAGATGCTTTCCAAATCTAACATATGTAAATTTGATTTTATATAAAAAATTTCAATATGCAAAATAATTTAATGATAATTTAAAATTATTGAGTGAGATTAATTTTTAAACAGAAATAGTGGAGTTAAATTTGATTTTAGTTTTATTTATTTTAAATTATACAATGGAGGTTACAAATAAATAAATTTTATATAAAATTTTAATTTATTATAATATAGTTTTGTATTTAACTTTAATTTTGATTTAATTTTAATTTGCACTAATAATTTTTTATATGTTTATGCAGAGTTATCCATATATTATGCAACCCAAAAATCAATATGTATTTTTAATTTAGTCATATTTTTTAGTTATGTATTACAAAAGTTCAATAATCAAATGAAATATCTGTTAGTAATCTTGTTCTATCTTTTTTGGTATGTACATTTAGTTTAGTTTAACAGCATGCTTTCTAAAATATATTTTCGTTTACAAGATGAATGCATATTTACTTTAGAAAATTAATACCTAACAGTCATTTAAACTATGTTAGAATAAATTTTCTATAAAATTTACTAATAATCTTTACCTGATAAATTTATTGAATTGTTTAGTTTTTCATGAAGCAGGAAACATTGATGACTGTAAACATTAAAAGAAAGCAACATTTTTAACTACAAACAAACTGGATGAAGTTTGTGTATCCCTTCTAAGATTGCATAGAAAATCTTAACAGCTTCAATAACAATCATTTATTCTTCAAATGTTTGCAATAAACTATAAAAAGTCTGCTTTTCATGCATGTTCTTTAACTACAAACAAACTGGATGAAGTTTGTGTATCCCTTCTAAGATTGCATAGAAAATATTAACAGCTTCAATAACAATCATTTATTCTTCAAATGTTTGCAGTAAACTATAAAAAGTCTGCTTTTCATGCATGTCCAATCTGCAAATATATAAGTTAAAAGAACCAGACAAAGTAGTCAAATAGTATATGCAGTTAGTTTTGTTATTTTATTTGGCCAAGAATACATATATTGGACAATTTATTTTTAATTAATTGAAACTTCTTTCATTTGGATAGTTATATAAAATAGTCAAATATTAGAATAAAGTCCACTGAAATTTTAATACATTATTTAAAAAGAAAGGATTTCTCCATCTATAAAAGATTGAAGAGTTGGTTTGCCATTTTTCAAGAAGACCAATATGCTAATTTTCTTTAAAGAAAGAATAATTTTTGAAAAGTATTATGAAACATACAGTAGTTTATTGCAGCACTTAAATTGCAGATTCTGAACAAGATGGCACAAATACATACACTGCAAATTCCACAATGAATCTACTGTACAAATTTTTTGATGATTGCATTTTTTTCTTGGGTTTTATGACCAAAATTCTGACCATCTGATTTAAACTGATCAAATTTTTATTTATGAGAAATGCATAAAGATAAATTATACAAAACTGTTGAAGGATTGCAACAGTGCATTCATGCAGTTTATGAAAATGCTCTTTGTCAGATTGTTCAAAATGCAACAAAATGAATAAATACATGCTTAAGAAAATATGTGAGCATTTTCAGCATATATTATAATTAAAATTATTAATTTTATTATGTAATATTTAATATATTTATTTATTATGTGATTTTTGAATCTGTTTAAATATGAACAAATTCAACTGCATTTTAATTGGATAACTCTGTATTTCATAACAGCCACTATGCTGTTTGTTATATTTATCTAAAATTGTAAACCAATTAAAATATTTTCAGACTTCTGATGGTAACATCAAATTATTTTGTTGTGATATCTACCACTTTGACAAGTTAGTATTTTTGTAATTTAAAATTTTTATCAGTTTCAATACATAACTTTACTAATATAAGGCATGTTCAATTGAAATCTGTTTATTGATTATATTGCTTATATATATTAAAACAGTTAAAAGAAATTCCTATGAGCATTGAGGTATGATTCCCATTGTTTCACTTGCCAAAGAATACTTTGTGTATAATACTGCTTTAATTGTTTTTGAAACCAATTCTTTATGGCATGAGTCATCCCTGCATCCAACTCAAATATCTGCTTTTTCAGAACATTTTTCAATGGTCCAAAAACTTGAAAATCACAAGATGATAGATCCAGGCTACATGGATAATGTTTCAGCATTTCCGATTTCATTGCATTCAGTTCTTCCTGAATCATGCTGACAGGCATTATTGTGCAATAAGATAATCCTGGAGGTGGGTTTTCCCAATTGTTTAACTTGATCTTTGGCAGGTTTTGCAGTATTGTAGCCTATTGGCATGCATGGATGATTTCATCCTGTGTCTTGAAATCCAGAAATAAAAGTTCCTTGAAATCAAAGAACATGATGAACATAGCTTTTCAAATAGTATATGCAGCCTTGAATTTTTTCCATAGTGACCTCAGATTTTTCCATTGCAGTTTTATCTGGATGCAGGTTGCATAACAGCATACTGCCATTCATTTATGGATTTTTGCTGGTTTACAGCTTTCCACTCTAATTAAACTGATTTACTGGCCTTTAATTTGTTTGGAAAAATTCATAATACATCATTTTCAAAATTTCATTACACCCTTGATATCAAGTGTTACAATCTGTACACACTGGTCTCCAACCATTTACTGTCTTTAGATGACACTTTGAATGTGTAGACTTGTCTCAGCATTGTACCTAAAGCAGGGATTGCCAATCTTTTTATCTCAGCAACACCTTTGATGATGTCATAAAAATCTGGAAACCTCCAAGTGAAAGTTTTAATAATAAATAATTTTTAAATCTATTTTATGAAAGTTTTTTAATAGTAATAATTACGATACTATATAATAGACTGTATTTTAAAAACATTTACAATTAATAAAGCAACAGGACATTTTTATACTGAATTAAAATTTATTTTTAATGTGAATAGTGGCTTGATGTTTTTTAACAACAATTATTGACAAAATTTTAGATTATTATTTTCTATTGAATATTAAGATTCCAAAAAAATTCTCATAAAAATCCTTTTTATTTTTCATCAACTCCCTAACAATCCTTTAACTCTCATCGACCCCTTGAGAATCGGTACAGACCACAAGGTGTCAGTACCGATTCTCAACCATTCACCTAAAGTAACCATAATGCCTCAAACAGATTTCAATTGAACACACCATATAAATATTATATAGATATATAGATAATCTTTTACTTTCAATAGGGTTTGAACCAAATCCCATAAATTGATATGATCAGAAGTTAAAAAGACTAAATTTATTGTTGCCACTATTAATATTGTAATAAATTAATTTGATTATATTCTTAGGTATTCTATTGTTAGATTAATTTTTTCTATCTTGTTAGTGTAAAGGTAAAGAGCTGAGTGATTAATATTTATTTTTATTTGAGAAATTTTAATGACTAATATACTATGCTAATCTAAATATTTTTCAAATTAAATTTTCTGTAATGTCTTTACTTAATTTTATGTTACGAAAAATCCATTTCGATCCATTCCAACGATTTCTATTTTAAATCTGTAAAAATCATTTATTCCTATTCAATAATCTATTTTATATTTTCTTTTATCATAAGTTATAAACTCCTGATTCAATAACATTAATCCTGAAATTTCTTGCAACTTGTAGATTTAAAGGAATTATTTTAAATCTGTAAAAATCATTTATTCCTATTCAATAATCTATTTTATATTTTCTTTTTTCATAAGTTATAAACTCCTGATTCAATAACACTAATCCTGAAATTTCTTGCAACTTGTAGATTTAAAGGAAATAAGTTTAGAAACAAAGTATACCCAATTCTGTTTTTACATGAACTTTTTTACACAATTTTGATTTAACATGAATTAGAAAAAATATTTCATTCTCTTTTTTATATGATTTGTTTTGATTTAACATGATTGACTCAAATTCTAAGAAAAATTTTTTTCGTATTATTATAATGAATGCAGCATTTGCTTCATGTTATTCACCTCCATGTTGTTGTTTTTGGTTCTAATTAGAAATTTCTGGGGAATTTCCTTAATTATATGTATAACTTCAATAGGGAATTTATTTTTATTGCATTTTGAGTTTGGTGTTTAAAATGAAAAATATCTTTTTGATGTTTGATAGTATAAAATCAACAATTGTATAAAATATTTAACAAAAGTTAAAATAAAATTTGTGCACATATAAATTTATTAATTTTGCTGAAAAGTCAATAAATGATAAGTTATAATTTTCAAACCATTTTGTCAAACATGATCCTAATTAAGCATGAGCTGGAAAGTTTCAACACAATCTGAGGTCATTAATGGTATCTTACA
Source organism: Olivierus martensii (assembly GCA_000484575.1). Classification (NCBI taxonomy): domain Eukaryota; kingdom Metazoa; phylum Arthropoda; class Arachnida; order Scorpiones; family Buthidae; genus Olivierus; species Olivierus martensii. The sequence goes on along the minus strand of AYEL01015533.1, from coordinate 5,664 downwards.
GAGAATTATATAATGGCCTAGCCAAAACATAAACATTATAATTAATAATTGAATTCACTCTTAAAACCACTGAAACATTGGCACTGCAGGAGACTAGTGCTAATTTTGTTCAAGAGATCACAGAAAGAATTTCACCAATGGAGCAAAAAGCAGATTATCAAGATATTTCTAGTGATAGCAGCAATATTGCTGTCTTATGTAAATGTATACATTTATTGTCAGAAAGTGACAATGAATAAAATCTTGTTATGTGTAACTCATATTATTTTGCCTAATTTTTGTGTTTATGAATTAGTTATGATATTTTTCTTTTTAAATGATAATTTAATTTATGTAATAAATTTTTATATACACATATGATCTCCAAAACCAAAAACATATTGCTTTCTGGGGTAATACAATGATAAGAGATCAAACTATAGCACTCACTAGTAGTCTAAATAATTTTATTCACTTAAATAACTTTTTCCAGAGGAATGCTTTTGGCTAGGTTATAGCCATCATCAACTCTCATATTACTTACAGTTTCTCATAGTAATATGAGAGTTGATGATGGCTATAATTTAGCCAAAGTGTTCCTCTGGAAAAAGTTATTTAAGTGAATAAAATTATTTGGACTACTAGTGAGTGTTATAGTTTGATCTGTTATCACATGTATGATTTCTATGAAATAAAAAGTACAAGCACATAAAAATAATAAGATTCTAACATGATTTTTCAAATATAATATGGTTTATTATATTATTTTTGATGATTTTTTTTAGATTTGGAATCCAATCTTCTGTTTTTCCATAGATACATTATATTTTTTTTCACAAATGTTTACATCTATTCTTCAGGAACATATCTTTCATGTAAAACCAGAATTGGACATACTTGATTCTGATTATAAATATTGAATACAGTTTTCTTTCTTTAAGAGAATGTGCAGGTTTAATGGATGCAGTTTGGGACAGAGGAGCTCTTGGAGCTGTTGAAAAAGAAGACAGAAAAAGGTAATATATTCAGTACAGTCAAACCTGTTTTTATGCGGTCGGTTTTTGTGCGATATTTTTTTTTGGTGCGATTTTTATGTGCAATTTTTTTGTGCAGTATATAAAAAACATTCCATCAAATGCATATAACTATAAAAATTAATTAAAAAATGTAATTAAAAAAAATAACGCACAAAAACCGACCGCATAAAAACAGGTTTGACTGTATTTATTTTAAATATAAATGAAATTTAATTTAATTTAAAAGTTTATCATGCTTACTATTAATCTATGCAGATAGCTAATTTATATTAATAAATGCAGATGCAGATGAAAATTTGAAAATTGATTAATAACAATTAAGAAATATTTTTAAAAATATCATTAAATACCTTTATATTCTGTGATAAAATTTCTGTGTAATTAAATTTTGATGTATTTTTAAAAAGTCATAATATAAATAGTATGAATGAGTCTACATGTAAAATTGTTTTCAGAATAGACAACAGAACTTTTAATTGAACTGCTTGTAATTTTGCTGAATTTAGAAATTGTAAAAATTGAAAATGTCTCTAAAATTAATGGTGGTTTGTTTTTAGAAAAATACTAAAAATATTGCCTGACATTGAAAATGCAGCAGATAGGGATGTAAGAATTGCAATATCAAATACATGCAGTTCTGAAAACTTACTGCTTTTCAAATATGCATCCGTTATTTTAGAATAATTACTAATATAGAATTAAACCATATTTTAAAATCATTATTGATATACTTGAGATCTCTGACTTAGGATTGTCTGACTTATGACTATCCATACTTATAATGATGATTATTTACAATGACCGGTATCAATAATTTTGCAATAATGGCAGTCAATTGATCAGATGGCCTAGCTGTTGCCAGGCTAGAAGTATGTTATATTTTCATTGTACACTATTTGTATTTAATATCAGGTTTCATACCACCAGACTTTTTAGATTTCTACGTCAACCCATTCAACCTCATCCTAAATGCATGAAATTTGGATTCCATATTTCTGAAAAATTTTTGCTGGATCTTCTCAAACATCAGTTCACCTACTAGCTTTACCACAGATATGGGCAGTTTGTAGTTTGATCCAGAATGGATTCCATTATGTAGTAGTCAGTCAATGTGCAATGACATTAAAAAATATTTGCTAGAAATTTTGTTAGGTTAGTTTGAGTTAATCTGTTAATGGATACTTTTGGCAGTGGCCAGTTTTAGAACCCTGTACAGACTGTCCAGCATTTATGGTAGGAATCAAGGAAGGTTGAAGGATAGAGTTCAACAAGCTTGGCAAACCCTGGATCTTTCCTAGAAAACAATATCTGAGATCTGAAACTGATCCCAGATTCTTCAAGATGGTAAATGACTGCTTTATCATGAATCTAACGCTAAAATATGTGAACACAGGAAACTGACTTAACATTCTATCTTTAAAAATCTTTAGATTTAATACCATCATAGCACAAAAACACATAGTACGTTATAAGGTAATAAGCAGTTTTTGAATTGGTTAATTTAATCTTTAGATTTACCCATATAAAGTTCTAGTTGGCATGAAATACACAATTTTTTGTTTTAAAGAACAATAGCATTTATTCAACATTGCTGTATGCTACTACTATTTAAAATCATATTGAATATTCTGAGTTTTTATGGTTGGAGAATGTAACCTCCATTTACATTGCACTTATGGAAAATTGTGTTCTGAGTTATAACTGATTCAAACTATGACTGAAATTTTTGAATGCAATCCTGTCATAAGTTAGGGATCTCCTATATATTTAATATTGTAAAAATCTATTAAATAATTCCATAGTTATTAGAGAAAAACTTCAGTTCATCATTTTTAGCAATTGAATCTATAGGGCTAATTAATATTACTTAAATAATTTGATTGTAATAGTCTAGTCATCCTGCCCTAAATTCTATAAAATTCAAAATTAAATAGTCCAAAAAATTATTTATTCCTAACAGATTCATTATCTTACTGATTCTATTATTAAAAATAAATCAATGTGTAATTTTTTTATAGAGTTTAAATACAGTTATTGTGTAAATATGATAAAAAATCTATAATGTGTCACGTTACACTCTCTTTGCTCTAATAACATATCCTTTGGCAGAGTGAGACCAGCATATTTATTTCTAACAAATAAGTTTTTCTTCTTGACTATATAATTAAGAATATGCAAATACATATGAATGTCCATATTTGAATGCATTCAAAAAATTAATTTTATAGGAAATTTTACAAATAGATTTACACATTTCTGATCTTATCTTTTTTTAAAGAGTAAACATGATGGCTGATTTTATGTATGAAATATTGAAAAAAGACATTATTGTTATATTGTTTAAAATGATCTTTAAACAGTTTACTATGATTCAGGTTAGGATGACTGGAGTACATGCCTCCCTATTATTTGGAGAAAAATAGAGAGACAGATTGCAATCATTTAAATTATTAGCAATATAATTATTTGTATTCTGATGCCCCTATCATTTTTTTTTTTTTTGGATCTGCTACTGTTTCTATATATAAGATTAGGTCATAGCCATGTAATTTTGATGATTCCAAATCATAAGAATATAACAAAAGAATAGAATGACAAAAAAACTTGAACAGATGTAGTAAATAAAAATATTTAAACAATTTTATAAAAGAAATTGTGCAGACTTATAAAACAATTGAATTTGTATTACATTTTCTGAGAACTACTGATAATAAAATATTTTTTTAATAATAAATAAGCTGTGAATCTCAGAAAAACAATTGATCATAGAAATTTATAAAGCAATATTACTAATTCACATAACTTAGAAAATAATGAAGAACTGTTAATGAAAATACATGCATACTTTTTAATTAACTGGTTTTTCACATTAAACTATAACTTAGCAATAGCACTTCTCGCAGTTGTGAAAATTCTCAAAAACTACTGTTATTCACTAACTAATGTTTTTGGTACAATCATACACTCTTCAGGCTACACAAAATTTGAAATAAGAATTACAAATATTTAACAGATTACAGTTCATATCATAAGAGAATGTTACTATGGTTACAGATCAATACTAAAAAACAATAAAATAAATTAAATTATGGTACTAAAATAAAATACAATAAATTTCAATAAAACAATGCTACATGCCTTTTAGAGATATACATGAAAGTTCAAAGTTCATACCTCTGAAGGTATATTTAACACAGGTTACATGGCACATTTAAATACTTTATATTCATGAGTCCCTTTACTATTGGGGTGGTCCATTATTCAATGTGTCTATCACATAGCTCCATGTTGCTGGTAGCTCTACCACTGGTTGTTCATTTAGCAAATTCTCTCTTCCTTGTCTCCTCAGTGCTTCCATTGTTGTCTGCCATTAATGCTTGGGATTTCTTACTGATTGGCTTTGCAATGCTTGCCTTGTCCCATTCTATTCTTAAGTTATTGGCTTAAGTCTCTATCGATAATGCTGTAGTCATTTTTTCCTTTGTGATGTCATTCTTATGCTCTTCTAACCTCTGAACCAGAGTTCAAATTATTATTCCTATATATGATGCTTGATGCTGGTTCTCTAGGTCAGTGGTCTCCAAACTTTTGACTACATACCCCTAAGACAGAAAAAATAAATGGTGCCTAGTCCTATGCTCTTCTAACCTCTGAACCAGAGTTCAAATTATTATTCCTATATATGATGCTTGATGTTGGTTCTCTAGGTCAGTGGTCTCCAAATTTTTGACTACATACCCCTAAGACAAAAAATAAATGGTGCCTAGTCCAACTGATTGAGCAGATATCTATTGTAATTAGGTTTTAAAGAGGAAATAAGGCATTATGTAATATCCAAAAAAGCTATAATTGCACATTATTTTTATTCTAAACATAAATGCATATTTATTTTTCTTATTATAATTTAATGAGAACAATGGGCTTGCATTTATTTAATAATTCCTGAAAATGCTTGTTTTATATTATCTGACACTGCAATAAGAAGGTCTGTTTCCAAGTTTAATTTATTTCAATATTTAGTTTTAATACTCAGTGACTTAGTGCTTTGTAGAGTCTACAAACAATATATAAAAATTGTTTTCACTGTACCCCCCAGGTATCCCTCCAAAGTGGGGTACGTGTACCCCACTTTGGAGACCATTACTATAGGTCTATCACTGGTATCTTGTATACTCCTTGTTTTTCCTGGGATCCTTCTCATTTCATAGCATGTTAAATATTGTTGGTCTTCTCTGAAACGTCAGTTTCTTGTTTGCTTTCCTAGCTACTTTGCTTACAAAATTAAATTTCTTAAAACTATATGGTACAGTTATGTACCTTTCCTGCTGAGATTGTCCTGTGTGTTGTTATCTAGCTTCTTGCTAACCTTAGCAAGAAGCCAGATAATTCCTATTTTCAACTATTTTATATATATTTTTTATTTTTACATAAAATTGGAGAGAAAGTTTTAAGTAAAAGAAAAAGAGGATCTTCAAATTTGTGATATCACAATCAGAAGAGTCAACCTTGATGTAACGAAAAATAATGAAGGGGAGAGGTTATCAAAAAGTATTTGAAATAATGTGATGTAATTTATGGATGATTCTTTGTTAAATAATAAAAATTTTTTAAAATATAAAATTTAAAATTAAAAACATATTACTGGTAA